>JAHWLE010000355.1:0-25530 GCA_024679135.1 Phytophthora foliorum | reverse complement strand
CCGCCACCAAGCTCGAGGTGCTGCGCGCGCTCGTGCAGGCCGCACCCGACGTCGCCACGTGTCTGTTCGAGGAGACCCCGACTGGGGAGACCCCCGCGGAGCTCGCCAGAGCCTACCAGCTCACGGACGACAAGGTCACGTTCCTCGTGGAGATGGAGGAGCAGCTCCGAGCCGCCGGCAAGGCGCCTGACCGCCCGAGTGCCAGGTTTCAGGCCTTCTTGAACCAGCCCGGAGGCTTCCCGGATGACACGACGAGTATTAGCAGCTTCAAGAGTCTACCGAACCTCGGCAGTGGCAGGGGAGGAGCTGCGCTGGATGACGAGTGGGCTAGCAGCAGGTCGGCCGTGAACGCTGTGAGCAGTGCACTGAGACTACCAGACGGACTCGCGGGAGTGCCGTTGCCACCGCGCTGGAGGCTGGACAAACGCTGTAACATCTGTCAGCTCAAGTTCAGCTACTTCAAGGCTCGTCACCACTGTCGCTCGTGCGGAGAATCCGTGTGCAGCACGCACTCGAACAAGCGCCTTCCCCTGCATCATCTGGGACTCAAGACGCCGCAGCGCGTGTGTATTTTGTGCTACGACGATCTCCGTGAGAATGGTGCGCCGTCGGCGGTGGTGAACATGTACGGTCATGGACGTCACAGCGGGTTGCCTCCGATGGAGCCCAACATGAGGCGGCAGGAGTCCACGCCCCTGCCAGATGGAGCCAAGGGAGCAGGTCGACCGCCACTGCGCTCCATCAACAGCACAGTGTCGCTCACCAACACGTCCTCGAGCAGCCGCGACTCGGCATTCCAGAGCCCATCAGATGCCTCGGACCGCTACTTCCATACTGCTACCACTCCACGTCGTATTGTCCTGGATGACAGGAGCTCAACTGACAATAATGACGGTCATGGACCGACCCTGACGTCGGACTTGCCGGTTGAGGAAGAGTCTCGTAGACGCCCTCGTGCTTGGACAGACGTCGACTCAACGGAAAAGTATCAGGAGATGCAGGACCAGGTGCGCGATCTGGAGTCCCACGTGCAGGAGCTGACGTTGGCCAAGTCTCGCATTGAAAAGAAACTGGAAGATGCTACACGTATGGCTGCAGAGGCGAAGAAGGAGCGAACTGCGGTGGACGCCAACGTGGACGAGCTCCGCGGTAACCGGATTATTGACATTAACCGCATCTCGCTGGATGATGACGACGAGGATGACGAAAACCACAACAACGCTAACGAAAAGACGGATGATTTTGAAACCCAAGAAGGCAGGAACCGTCAGTACTCGGTTCAGGTTGAAAAGAAGCTCGAGCTGATCGAGGACAAAGAGGTCAACTTGGCGGAAACGTGCAACTACCTTGGACAGGTCTATTTGGATCGCGGAGAGTACAGCAGCGCCGTTGTGGAATTCCGCAAGTCCGTGGATGCGAATCGCAAGGATGTGGATGTGTGGATTAACCTTGCACGCGCTCTTCACGGCGCTGGCGAGTACTACGATGCTGAGATCGCGATCCGACGCGCACTCGCGCTTACGCCCAAGAACTATGCGTCGCTGTCGATGCTGGGAAAGATCCTGCACTCGAAGGGCGAGCACGACAAGGCTGTCGAGGTGTTCCGCGAGGCATTAAGCCTGATGGACGAAGAAGACGACTCTGACGACGATGTCGGCTCAATGACTGTCGGATGGTAAACGCATATTTTTACCAATTCAGACTCTCTCCATTCTTTTGACTAGCACGAAGCAAGAGAATCTTTACGCGACCAGCACAGCGCTGGAGCTCAACACCAGACGGTATCGTACGCGAGGCGACGGAAGCGGGTCGATCGTGGAGAGGCAGTTGGGATGCCACACGCTTTGTTATTTAGGAAGAAGGAGCCCGAGGCCTCCCAGGTTAGGAGACTGAGAGGTTGATCGAGACAAGCAAGTACACTAGGAACAAACAAAAAATACAAGCGATTCGAGAAATACTTTCATGTCCTCTGCAAGCATGCGCTCAGCATACTTCAACGTCAAGTTTACTAACAAATTATCAGGTTCTCCTCTCAGAGGAGTCCTCTGCGGTGGAATCTCCTTTCTAGTACCCCACTCCGGCGTACTTGTTGAGCTGCACCAACAGATCCTGGTACACGAGCTCATTGGCGTTCTCGGCCCACGTGAAATCCAGGTGCGAAAACGCGTCGATGGTTTGCTCGTGCACGATGGTGCCGTCTGGAAGTCCAGAGCGGAGCTGCTCGATGTCCGTCGACGTCGCAAACGTGTCAGTTGCTCCGATGTAGAAACCCGTGCGAGGATAGACCATGCTTCCAATGGGGAATGCTGGAGGATCGAAGGAGCCGTACTTGACCTTGTTCTCGCAGATCAATGACGAACAGAGACTGATGCCCAGAGCCTCGAGGCAGCTACAACCGTAGTCGTATTTGGCAAAGGTGTCGTCACGGATGCCTTGGGCGTAGTGAGCCATATTCTGGACGGAGGTTCCCGCAGGAGTTTGCGAGAGATACACCGGAATCCGAGTAGCGTTGAGGTTGTCGGATGGCCCAGCGATGAGACCGATCGCCGAGTTGCAGATCTTGTCCACGTTCGTGCAGATGATGTCGGACAGCAGCGTCTCGAGCAGCTCAGTGTGTGGCAAGAAGCTCGTGAAGCCGAGATCAAGGAACAGGACGTCCACTTTCAATTTAGCCAAAGCCACGAAGAGCGCCGCCGTCGCGTGACCGGTCCAGGCTACAGGAGCGAGTGCACCAAAGTAGTCGACCACCTTCGCCACCTCCTGGTTCTCCGAAAACCCCACGAACGCTTGGGTGGTTCCTTCGCTGTGACCGATGTAACTAAGCGTTGAACGACCCGTAGTGTCCAGCACGTAGTTGATCATGGCCGGCAAGTCATACAGACCCATATCTTCCCACGAGAATTTCCAGTAGGCGTCATCGTCCGTTGTCAGCGTCGTGTGCTCATTCGACCACGTCGTGCCGCGGTTGTTGCCAAGCCACACGTCGTAGCCTGCGTCCGCGAGAACGTATGCCAGACTTTGGTTTCGGAAGTTCGACACGAACGTGAAGCTGCTGTCAAGCAGTCCGTGTTGCAGGTGCACCGCAGGCTTGTTTGCAGCGGCGGCGGAGCCCGACTGACTCTCGTCATACGTCTTGGGGATGCGGTACATTGTCAGGATGTATCCGTCCGAGGTGGTGACTTTGTGCGTCTCGACCTCGTATCCCCGCGTTTCGATGATCTCGACGACGGTCTTGCCCACATCCGGGTCCACAGTGGCTTCAACGACTTGATCTTCGGCGATCGCGGACGGCAAACCACTGAGCAACAGCCCAACACTCAGGATAAGGTGCAGCAGGCCTCGAAAGCCGGGCGAACGCATAGTGGCGACCAATAGGTGACAGGTAGAACAGCAGCAGCTTGTCGGGCACGACGTCAAATGCAGAATGAGCGATGGATCGAGACTTTTGACGGGACCTTAGCTGTAGGATGTAGCCTCTGAAGGTTGTGATGGTCATTAGATGAAGGAAAGGGTGCTTGTGCTCGAGCATCACACGCGCAGACCAGGTACATATACAACACACCGCCAGCGTTTCGATGACCCCAGCGTGATGCGGAGGGCAATGGTGCAACGATGATGGCACGTTGAAGTCACCCACCCATGTGGTTTCGCTAGTGTCCACAGCCCGAGATGAGGCACTGGCAAGATGGTGATCAGCGGTTCGTTCACCGGAACGAAGGGGGGGGTGCCGATTTGGATCGGACGCGAACCGATCAAGTTAGGTTTGGGCTGGTGAATACGCTCAGCGCTGCTTTGTGCCTATTCTTGAGTCTTTGGCTGGTGCTCTGGCGACACGCTGATTGAAGTTACCGTGGGAATGACTACCGGTAGCCTGCTCGTAACGAGCCTCGTTGTCATCGTGATGTATATTTGCCTTGACCCATCCTTGAAGCAGTCTGATCCGGTCCTCGGATGGTCATCCACGGTACCACTGCAGTCACGAGTGCAGCCATCTATTGGCAAGATACTACATGTTACCTTCGCACTTGCTGGTGTACATGCATCAGCTTCACGACGAGAAACTCACGTCCGAAAGAAGTGAGCCCCTGGTGCAGCTCGCATAGTGGACGAGACTGAAGCACTGCCTGCTTCACGGCACAGAAGTCTGACCATCAACTTGAAGACGGCGTCATTGCTAGAGCTGCACCGTACCAAGTGCAACTAAAAGGCGGGAGCAGATTCACCAGTACGCTTGGTTTACGGGGTCAATGTGGTATTTTCCCAACCTGTAATCGCCTCCGATCACCGCTGCAGTGTGTGCTGTAGGAATGCTAATGCTGGTGACAGTATTTTAGTGGGCGCGATAAGAACGCCAAGGACGGCGTTGCTAATTTTGCTTCGTTTCGTGACGGATGTTGATGCTCAATTCGTGCAGTGTCTGGCAGTATTTTTTTGGTAGCTTGCTGCATTTACGCTTTCCCTTCCAGCGTTGGCAATGGAGTACAGCCAGTCAAAGGTGCCTGGGTTTTACATTTCGAAGGTGTCTGCATGATGACTGAATTTTTGTTTTCGTTGCATGCAGTATGAGGGCAGTATGGAGTTTGGACGCTATCACGGCAAGGGGGTCCTGCATCTACCCGACGGCTACCGATACGAAGGCGAGTTCCAGAATGGCGAATTCCACGGCCATGGAATTCTATTCTTCCCTGAAGGCAAGCTGGAAGGAGAATGGGCGTGTGGAAAGGTAAGGCGCTTCTCCACCACCGAGACCTACCGTGCGGCTGGGCCTAACCTTCATTGTAGCAAGTAGAAGGATCCTTCACATTCTCGGACGGGTTGGAATACGCCCCATCGGGCTGGGCATACTGCACGGATGCCAACCGACAGTACTACTCGGAGTCTGTATCGCCCCGAGGCATCCTCCCAGCCGGTGAGCTTAACTACTTTGATACCGGCGTCAACCGCGTTGTCCCGCTCGGGTCGTACGATGCCGGCAACGGCATCTACACACCGTCAACCGGCCTTGTGTCGGCGTATAATGATCCATCGGAGACGCGACAACCCACGGATGAGGAGAAGGAGTGGATTATGACGAGAGCGCCTAAAGCCACCACCAAAGACATGTCTATCCATTGAGCACGACCATCTAAAGCAAGAAAATGAGATTATCCCGTTTGCTTGAAGTCGTGGCCCTCTTGCGTCTGATCCTATATGTGCCCACTACTGTGCCGTTGTCTTGCTCAGGAATTCGTCGAAGTCTACATAAATTGCAGCAAGAACATCGCAGCGAGATACTTAATTACGAGCCCACTTGCCGTCACAACGCATGTCCTACAACATACCATCATCCATAGTGGTGAGTGTGGAGCGAGGAGAAGCCATAGGTCGTGGGGCTGCAGTTGCAGAATCCGATGCCCTACCTTCACCCAAACTCAACTCCGCCACACCCGCCGAAAATCCAGCAGCGCGGCCAGCACGCGGTGGCGAGTCGAAGGTCATCATGTCGTTCGTCTTGGTCTTGCTGCACTCTTCCAGAGTCTTCATTAAATTATCGTTCACCTGTTCACGCAAAACACGCGTCATTTGCCATCGCCAGCACAGCATCATCAAACGAATCTTCCACCACGTACGTTGAGGCACTCCTCCAGGGTGTGTTCGTCGATCTTGCCCATGATGCCCCCTTCAATGAGCGTGTTCATCCTCGGTTGACATTGACGCAGGAAGTCCAGCACGTCTTCCAGTTGCTCTCCGGTCTGTCCGCGGGTATGCAGGTCCCTCAGCCGCTTGATTTTCTGGTGGACCACCTTCAAGTCGACGTGCAGCTTTTCCAGCTGCTGCTCTCTCGTGCGTCCTCCGGGTGCAGCAGCGGCAACTGCATCTCCTGCATAACCCTCATCCCTACTAGCAGCAGCAACTGAAGCTGTCGACGACGGCGGCGTGAAGATCGGCGCGTCGTTCTCCACCTCCGGAAAGGCGACGCCCTGCATCTTGAGCTGCCTGTACACGTCTTGGAACGCCTGCAGCTCACCGCCCTTGAAGGCGTCCGCCCATTGGCGGATCAGCTGCAGCGCTTGGTTCTGCACGTCCACGCCCAAGCTGCCGTCCGACAGCGCCGCCACCTCGCTCAGGAAGAGCCGCGACCCCACTTGGCAGTGGATCGCCGGCGGGCCGTTCTTCACCACCGTTTCCGTCAGGATCAGCGCCAGCAGCGCCACCTTTGAGTTGCCGCTTTGCAGTCGGCGCTGCAAGAAGCGCACGATGTCGTCGCACCTGGTATTTCCGTATTTACAGAAAAGTTATTTTACAATAAAAAAAACAATTCTTCGTCATTTACGTAGCGACGTACACGACGTGGTGCGCGTTGGCGCAGTCGCAGAGCGCCATGTTGAGCGCCCACTCGGGGCCCGCGAGTGCCTCGTCCGTCGCGCGCGCCACCAGGTCCTTCGCCTCTGCCACTTCCTGCGCGTACTCGGCCATCTTCTTCAATTATGGGGACAAAGTGAGCCAAAATGATCATTTACGTTGCACACACAACATTCATGTATTCCACACCAACTCTCAGCTTGAAGGTACCGCATAAGGAACAGTTTACGAGATCGTGATGCTGGAGTCGCGGCTGCTGTACGGCGCCGTGGCCATGTCGGCGGGCGTGTTCGTCTTCTCGTTCCTGCAGGAGCGCGAGGAGCGCGAGGATCAGGAGCTCGCGTCGGCGGAGCGCCCCGTGTCCTCGGAGCTTTTCTTCCAGGCCGTGGAGCAGATGCCGCAGCTGTCGGCCCCGCAGCGCCTGGAAATGCGGCGCTTCTGGCGCAACTTGACCAAGAAACAGCAGCAGAGGCGGCTCAGCGTCAGCAGTGAAGAAGGTCTCGAGACGGAGACGCAGCTGCTGGTGCGAGACGTGCAGCTCTTTGCGCAGGAATACAAGCGCGTGTTCCCCGACATTTTCCCGGAGCAGCAGGTGCTGGACGCGGCGGAGCGGGCGGCCGAGAAGCTGCCAACCGCGTGGAGCGGCATCGTGGGCAGCACCAGTTCGATGCTCGTGTCGACGGGGAAAAGGCTGAACCACATCGCCAAGGACACCAAGGACGAGGTGCAGTTTGCCATGCACCGCACAGTGCGGAAAGTGCTGGAGAGAGCGCTGGATATTGTGGCCGCGAGATTGAAGCAGGCGCTAAAGGATCCGGACATGCCGAGCTATCTAAAGGTGTGTAAGAACTAGAAGGGAGGGAGAGGAGTGCTCACGTGGGACTTGTTGCTGTGCTGCAGACGAACATTGACATTGGCATTGAGCAATTTATGCCGGATGTCAAGATGGAGATTTTCCGCAAGACGCGGGACCTGTTTGGACAGGATTCACCGACAACTGCGGGGGAGAAGGCTGCGAAGGGAAAGAATCACGGCGGCGGAAGCGCGCCACCGAGCGGGCGAGGAGCTGTCGTGCCGGTAACTGACCGCAGGTTTGGCCCGTTTCGTCGTCTTCGTGGACACGTGTTACACCACTTGTTCCCTCACGATAAAACTATTTGGCGGTCGTTCAAGGACCCGTGGTGGCTCGCGTACACGAGTGTGGGGCTGTTGCCCGTGGTGGGCCAGCTGTGGTGGATTTTCCTGTTCGTCATCAAGGACAAGACGAACGAACATCAATTGTGCCAGTTCATCGTAGGTTTCAAGGCGGCGCAGTTTATCACGCTTGGTATCATGCACATGGTTTTTGGGATCTTCATGTACGTGAAGTGCGTCGTGCAGGGCTCAATGCTCGCTTGCCAAAATGGAGGCGGACCGGCGTTGAGCGAAGGGACCGTGGGCTTTTTCGTGCTGCAGATCGTGTTGGTTTGGGCGGCATTTTTCCGCTTACCATACACAGAGCGACCGCAAGAGTCAGGATTGTACCGCACGAAATCAATGGAGCTGCGAGAACGAAGTGTCTTCCACGCTGCGTTTGGCAACGAAGTGCACCTGAATCGCGGTGGCTATCTCATGAAGTTCTGCGGATACGAGACAGTATCTTTCATTGTGATCATGGCTCTCGCCGGTCTTGTGCTCTGGCTGCAGTTCGAGTCGTGGCAGCGGCAGGCATTATTCTACTGGATACGGACTGCATATGGGCTGTTCTCGTTCCCGTTCCTGGTCTTTAAAATCCCCGTGCTGGCAAATGTGCTCATGCACACTCGGCAAATGGGCTACAACGAGCAGGGCGATACGGTCAGATTCATCAAGAAGCAGAGCACCGCAAACAACAGAGTATGAACGTAATTTGGATTAATAAACGTATCGATGGTAACGAGCATACAGAGTTCTGAGAGACTAAATGTGCCATTGCACTTCATCTCCAGAGGCCAGCGTCCACGAATGGCTGGATCTGTTGGTCGGTCGCGCTATAGAACTAGATTAGGGTGTATACAGCAAGTCAACTACACCAACTCTTCATGCCGGCCATCAAGCGAGTCGTCCTTGAGTCGGTTGTTGCGTAGCAGTGCGTGCGCAGCGCTAGCCAGCGATCTGTAAACGAAAGCAAAAGAGCACAGGGGAAAGAAGAGAAGGCACGATGCATGTCAGAGATGACAAAGATCCGTCAACGTGACAAGACACCAGTGATGCGGACAGCTAGCACGTACGAGACGGACAGCGCGAAGATGACAGTCGGCAGAACGAAGAAGAGCAGGAACACCATAGTCGCTGCACAATCATCGTCAGAACCATATCCGCCGCAACAACAACAACTAGTAGATCAAATCTAGTCAACCAACTTACATCCTGTTGCTGCAAGTAGAATGTCCTGCTCGCTGAGTCGTCGACCAAAGACCTCGAACTTGTCGGTCGGGATGTCCTTCTTGGTGAGAAACACGTGCCACCCGTAGGCCACAATGACACACACCAGCAGCTGAATCGGGTGGAAAAACAGCCTACAACACAAACGCCGTCTCAGCTTCCAGCACCTTCATTCCAGTGCGATTGCAATGCGTCGTACAGCAGGAAGGCGAAGACGCCGACAGTGAGCAGCACGTAGTTGGTCACAAAGTAGTTGGCGTTCGTCCTCATGCGCAAGAGCGTGCGGTGCTGCAGCGGCAGGTTGAACGGCTCCGTCTCGCCAATGCCGGCGCAGCTCATGAGCGAGCGCAGCGACGTGAGCGCCACGCGCTGCTGCAAAGTGTCGAGCAGGAGGCTGCCGACGTCGCGACTGCCATTGCTGCTGCTGCACTCGACGTCCAGTTTGCGGCCTCGAGGCGAAGACGGAGGAGAAATGTGCGCGTGGATGGCGCTGCTGTTGAGCATGGGAGGCATTGCGAACGGAGCGAGGAATGCGCGAGTGATGAAGCGGTAGGAATCGACGAGGTCAAGTGCTTTCACGGTCCGCCGGGCCCGGCTCTGTCCACCGGCAGTTATGTTCATTGAATTGTGATGTCTGATACCCCATCGTTATGAACGGGTTTTGGATCGTGGGAGCCACTCATAATGCGACTTGACCCCCTTTATGATTATGATCTGAATGCGATGGGACGACTGCCGCGCGTAAACCGAACGGCGCGACTTACGTGAGGATCGGTCGGGGTGGCCGTTGAGATTTGTCTCTGCTGCTGGCAAGTGCCAAATTGGCGCTGGCAGCCAGGCAAAGCGGCGGTCGGTGTAGGCTGCGAGCAGATTTCAATATGACGCGTATCCACCACATTGCAGACGTCCTACATGCGACTGGCAAAACTGTTGAAACCGTCTACAAAGCACCGAAAAATGTGGACAGTTTGCCAATCAAATGCCCTTGGCCTCGAACGAAATTGACGTCGTGAACATGGGCTACAGGTATCTGGCGTAAGGCCTCATGGCTCGTAACGGTGTCAGCTACAACGCGACGAGCGCGAGCGATGTAATGCTAAACTTCAACGACACATCCTGCGTTGCACTGGCATGTACTTCGAAGTATTTCGGGCGTGTCGACGTCTGCGAAGCTAAAAGATCGATGCATGTCCACTGCAGGGCAGACCAACTCGCTTGGTTCGCTATTTCCGGACTGCAGTATGTTTTGAGCTCGTTCCTGTCCGGGTTCGCGCAGATAGGTGATCCCATTGGTCGATGTGGCCGTCAAACGGAATTGTGGTCCTTGTCAGCTTGCAGCGCTGCACGTTCATGCGTGTGGCATCTTATCCGCTGCGTTGGGGTATGCGACGGAGTTGCGGTGCTAGCAGAACTTTAGATGGCGAGTAGCGAGGCCCACTTCTGCTTTGGTCAAGTGCGGCGCAAGTCAGAACTAGATCAGCTTGGTATCCGATGACAGAGCCTACCACCCGACTCGCCGCCCCACGGAGCTTGCCAGCGACAGCGTCACTCGTTTCAATGGGCGTCGATTGGCAGGACAAGTTGAATTCTGTGGACATGGACGTCGCGGTCGGCAAGTCCACAATGGATTGGGTGCAAGAGGAGGAAGACAACAATCAAGACGACGATGGACCCCAGGAAATGGACAGTGAGGGCCTCCAGCAGGACTTGATCGTATCTCCAGCCAGACGTGAGGTTCATCTCGGTCGTGATGAGCTGCATCACCTTCGCAACGAAAACACGACTCTCACGCAACGATTAGCGGTGATGGAAACCCAGCATGCGCAACAAATTGGTGACCTGGAGACGAAGCTACAGCACGCTATTGAAACCCACAAAGAGATCGAGCAGCGGTTAAGAACGCAATTGCAAGCGGTCTTGCGTGAACAGCAAGAGGCGGTGGAAAATGCTCGCAAAGTTCGAGGTGTCCTGACCCGAGTATCGACTTGGATGCGCCAGGTGCAGCGAGCTACACACACACAACACCCTCCGGTTCGCGTTGCAACGCCTGTAAATCACGATCTTGAGCTCAGGGTCTCGCCACACAATGCGCCATACACGCTTTGGGCCGGAGGTGCTAGCCTTGCAACAAACGTTCAGGAGTGCCAAGAATCTCCCATTGCGACCAGCAACAAGTTTGTATTGTCCCAAGATCCTATTCCCGAATCCTTTGAGATACAGGTGAGCAGCATTAGCGAAGTGATGGAGTCCCTCCCTCCTCCAGCGCCCGGTCGAAATCGGGCTAAAGGGGAACCAGGCAAAGGTTTCAACTACGTCGGGTACACCACGTCACCACCATCCAGCCGACCAACGGAAGTCGTGCTCGAACCTTTATGTGGACATTCCATTATACTGGATGGCCTGCCTTCAGTCGGCTGCGCACCCCGTAGAGATACACCAGCGCCCAAGCGAAGTGCAGGCAACCTCCTTGCCTACTGTGCACAGGTAGTCACAACTTCGTTAGCTGGAGTGCGTTCTTCGCCTTCACCACCACAAACAAAAGTTACACCAGTGTGGAAGCTTGACCATTTGTGTCCTGTGCGAGAAGAGAACGAAGTCGACGAAGAAGCTGGTCAGTGCAGCGCCCAACCAACGAACCGGGGTCAGTGCTTAAATGTAGCTCTTCCAAACCTCTCACTAGGTTTGCTTTAGGCGCAACAACGCGAGCTAAGTTGAACTTATTGTTTTTTTTCTTGCCTGCATGCCGTATCCAGTAATTGAAATCCAAAGCATGATCTGTGCCGTAAGCTTTACAACTAAGGTTAAACTTGGAGCGGAGTCGGCATCAACAATGATTCGTCAGGTTTCGCCTCTTTTTGCTGTCGTTCATTCCGAACCTTAGCCAGATCTGCCTTGAGCGCTTCGTTGGATGGATCCAGCTCGACACTTGCAGCGTAGTCTTGCTCGGCTGAGCACACATGGCAAAACAACTCGTCAGTTAGACGAACTTGTCAAGCTTAAGCTTCCAAAGAAAAGAGCAACGCACCTTTATCCAGATCTCGTTTGGTTAAGTAGGCCGCACCGCGTCTCACGAGAGTCTTGACAACCCACGCACGACGCTGAGATGACCCAGCGGCAGGGCCGATGGAGAAGAACGCGAGTCCGTGCTCTTGACCTAAATTTCCTCCAGAGTTGGTGTCTTCCTGTAGAAGTTCCAGCGCTCGCGTGCAGTCTTCGATGCATTCTTTTGCAGCGTGTTGCATCAAATAACATGCAGCTCGATTCGACAGACACGCAATTGAGAGAGGGTTCAGCCGCAATGAGTCCGAGTACATCTGAATAGCTTGGACAAGATCCCTTCCCTCCCTGAAAATGTTGTCTCCTAATTGTTTAAGCTCGTGAGCCTTCTCCATCGCAACAAGCTCCATAAAATCGTCTCGAAGCTGTGGATTCTGGCTATCCATCGAGCACGCGACCCCGTAGTCTGCTTTAGCCTGGCTGTACTGACCAACCCGACAGTTTGCAGTGCCACGACGAACGAAGAGTTTTAGCTTGAGGCGGTAGTGCTTCAGCATACTCGAGGTTTTATCCGCAGCACGAGTATCTGGTAAATACGAGAGGGCTTTCGAACAATCCGAGATGCATTTCTGTCACGATCAGTAAAAGAAACAGAGTCCACCGGTTTGTTGTCAGTTTGGTTAACTACTCGGCATGTGCTTGAATAGTGTTCAAAATATCGTACCTCAAACTCCCCAAGTTGAAGCAAACATGCCGCACGATTCGATAGGCAGGTTGCGATCAGATCAGTGTTGTCGCTGGGTGTTGCCGAAATGGCCTCAGTGTACGCATTAGTGGCACTCCGGAAGTCCTTTGAGTGGAAAAAGTCGTCACCTTTTGCCTTCAGCCACATAGCTGAAAAATAAAACCACAAAAATCGCAACACAATTCAACATTAGCGCACTCTGCGATCATGCCGTAAAACATTTGTATGTGACGTACGGTCTGTTTCGCTGATGTCGTACTCCGACGAGCGGTTGAGACCCTTGTGAGAATTGACGTGCTTCCGGTTCTTGAGAAGCCAGTCCTCCTCCTCTGCAGCCTTGGATTCTCGCGAAGGCGTCGGAAACACGCGAGGCGTGAATCGGATTTCTGATTGTATGCATTCACGAGGTGGCGGAAGCTCGACCACGCCTTCTACCTCAGGGGTATCCGACTTATTGTTCTCTTCAATCGTTTCGTCTCGAGACACCTTCGTTGATTTGTTTGACACCGTTGCCTGGTCTTCATCAAAGGCAGCAGCAATAAATTCCTCCCCGACTGTCGCTGTTGGTTTGGTAGCACTTGAAATGTCGAAAATGCCATCTTCAGTCAATTCAATCACGTCATCTTGTTGGTTGTCCGTCCGATCGAGAGAAGCAACTTTTTCGTGGGGTAGTGTGACAAACGATACTTTCTTCTTTGCTTTCTCGGTTGTTGGCGACGGACCTTCATCTTTTAGTGTGGTCGTGTGAGTATCCTGGTTGTTCGTCATGGCTTGGCCGTGATTCCGTTTTTGCGTTTGATCCTGCTTCTGAGCTTGAAGATCTCGAAATGATTCGTACAAACTCCGCTATCAACCAAAACCTGTTGTCACCGAGCGAACGAAATGCACAGCATGATCACCAAAACAAAACGTGGCGCGTACCTCTTCACGCTCTTTTTCCTCCGCTTTGAGGTCGGTCAGGATCTGGCGATTGGTGTCGTCAACAGCCATCTGCGCTCGCAAGGTCTCCTTCTCCTCCTGGTGCTTGCGTTCCTTCCGCTTTTCACTCAACGCAGTCTCGCTCGCTCTTTTGCGATCCATCGAAGCATCGCGTCGTTCTCTTAGAGTTACTTTGGTGCCTTGGAACTGCAGTTCCTTCCACACTCGGTGCTCTTGCTTCTTCAGAGAAATCCGCAGCAAATTCGACGCTGGGATACTTTTCACGGCTGCAGATGCGTCATCCACTGCGTCCTGTAGGTCCAGAAGCAGCACGTACGGTGCAGCATTGACTTTCACCACCAAGTCGCTCACTGTTTGGCGACGGAGCACAACCGCAAACAACAGTTTAGTATGGCAATGGATCATGACCTCTCGTCTTTCAGACCCTACCGTAGATGTCAATGTTCCGCAGCGCCGTCCCGGGCAGATGCAGTTCCAGTGCGAGGCTGGAAGCGTCTTCCTCCCACGTGTATCGAGGCACCAGCGGCATCTTGTCTTCCTTGGCACTTGAACGAAGTCGGAATGGTTTGATGGAGTATCTTTCGACCGCGTCCCCTCGAGTCAATGCGCCGCTTCAAGATCGCGGCTGATTGTGCGGCTCGTTGATTACCACGAGGTTGAAGGTGACAAGCATGAATCCAATTTCGCGTCAAGTCTGCTCGCTGCATCCAGCGACCATCGCGAAGCTGGCGCGACTGCTTCCTGCTGCTCGGCGACTGTCGTGTTTATCGAGGCTTCCGGACTGAAGGAGCTGCATCATCATGACAGTCACCCTCAGCGATCGCACTCGTGTGCGGGCCATCGCTCTGAGTCGGCCTGAAACTGCTCCCTCGCTCAGGCGATGTGGGCCAGTCTCACGAATGGATGTGCGTCAGCGTAGTTCACAGCAGCTTCGTGTTTCACCCCACGACTACAACAAGCGGTGGCTGGTGGACAAATCTGCCTCGGATACATGTAAAAGCAGTGCCCATGCTTCGTGTTTGTCGATCAAAGAGATCGTTACTAGAACCCGTGATCAATCACCTGCACTGGTTGAGGAGCTACAACACGGACGCTACAAGTGACGCTAGCAATCGGCAACTTCCCAAAGCTCCACCAATACCCGATGCACTGAAAAGCGTATGAACATCGTGGCCATCTATTCTATGCTCATCATGTGTCATGTGCATCCCGCGGTGTCTTGGCAGCTTCAACATCGCGAAACTGCGCGGACGAGCACCACCTTGTCGGTCGTTTTCTGCTCCGTAAGTCACGGCTGCGTCAAGTGGAGACTTTCACGCTGACACAAGTGCAGCCCTTTGTGCTTCTGGTCGGTTGACAGAGTCTCTTGCCCCGCCGGCTGAGAGGTATCCAGGCGTCTGGCTGACACCTGATCGCCCTGAACTTCAGGCTGAAGAGGTGATTTGCAGCGCGAAAGTGAGCTCCTTGATGGACGCCGTCGCTTGGACATCACAACGCAATTTGCACCGTTCACGACGGACATGACGGTGCACCGCGGCTTGGCTTTGCTGCTGACCTGGAGCTTGGCGCTTCTGGCTGCTCGAGCCGAACAACAAGTGGCCGAGGCGTACGTGGACCCCGACGATGGACTGACCGTAATGCAGATCGTGGAGGCCCGCGGCTACTACGTCGAGGAGCACAAGGTCACGACCTCGGACGACTACATCCTCACCATGTACCGCCTGCCCAAGACGTACACGGAAAGCCAACTGAACGCGTCGGCCGCGGCCAACAAGCCGGCCGTGTATCTCATCCACGGCCTGCTCGACAGCAGCTTCACGTTCGTTTGCAACTTCCGCAACCAAAGCTTGGCGTTCGTGTTGGCGGACGCTGGATACGACGTCTGGCTCGGCAACAACCGCGGCACGACGTGGTCGAACCAGCACGTGACGTACACCACGGACGACGACGAGTACTGGGCCTTCTCGTGGCAGGAGATGGCGCTGTACGACATGCCAGCCATGATCAACTACGTGCTGTCCAGCACGGGCCACTCCACATTGAGCTACGTGGGCCATAGTGAAGGCACCATGCAGGCGTTCGCTGGCTTCTCGGTGGACCAAGCTCTCGCCAAGAAGGTGTCGTACTTCGGCGCGCTCGCCCCAGTCTCGTACCTCGGTCACATCACTTCTCCCATCTTCGAGCTCATGGCCGATACGTACTTGGACGTCCTGTTCACCGTCCTGGGTGTTGGTGCCTTCTGGGAGACCAACTGGCTAATCCAGGGCATTCTGGCCAAGTACGCGTGCGCCTTCGTGGACCAGGCCTGTGGCTCCATCATCAACGCTCTGACGGGGCCTTCAGACAACGTTAACACGACGCGGCTGCAGGTGTACATCTCGCAGACCCCTGCAGGTACATCGGTGAAGAACATGGCGCACTTTGCGCAGGGTATCCGTGACAACACCTTCCGCTACTATGACTACGGCTGCAGCTGCTTGCAAGCTCTGGGACTCAACCTCTGTTCGAAGCTTATTTGCAAGAACAAGGCTGTGTACGGCGCGTTCGAGCCGCCCAACTTTGACCTCTCGGCCATCGAATACCCGCGAATGGGATTTTATACGGGCACGGACGACTGGCTGGCCACGAGCACGGACATTGACCAACTTCGCGCAGGTCTTACCAGCGCAACCATCCTCACCGACCAAAGCGTCGCGTACAATCACTTGGACTTCACGTGGGGCTACAATGCCAACGAGCTAATCTACCAAGACCTGATCACCCAGATCGCCAAGTACGTCGACGTGGGGTACTGATGAAAATACGCTGTAAGTAGTAATGTGGACATCAACTCCACCGTATCTGCATGTACTTAAACACAGTGAGTAGTAAGGAAGAGTTCGTAACCATTTCGATAACATTTGCAATCTGTCGTTGTTTGCTGTTTGTTTGCTGGCTACCAGTTGTGGCGGTGAGCTCGCTTCTGTCCACTTCAACTTAGAGCAAGTACATGTAGTCCTGCGACGCAGTCGCTCACAAAATTATTGTCCTAGGTCTCCAATGCTCGAGTTGATAGCTTACAGCACAAGGCAGCACCCTGCATTGTGCCACCCACGTCGATTGAGATGTTTGAAGGCGGAATGTGTCACTTGCTCGTGTTGAATATTGATGGAGCTTTGCTCGCTTCAACGTCCACGCGGGCTGTACTGACGGAAGTTCTACGTTGAAAATGCCCCTGAGTAGTAGTCCTGGGCTGGTCTGCAACGGAAGTCACATCCTTCCTAGCTCAAACGAAACTCTAATCCGTCACCTGCGCCTCCAGCACACCGAGATCAAAGCGGTTTGGCATCCTCAAATTTGCGTTCCTCCGCGAAAGACCAACCAGCTCAAGCTCAAGTACCCAGCAATTTTCTGGCTGAGCATCTTGTCCGTCTTGCACTCGGTTGTTTATGCTGTCGAAGAGGCTTCCGTTGACCCGGACGCGGGGCTCAACACGACACAGATCATCCATGCCCGAGGCTACGCGGTTGAGACGCACAAAGTCACCACCGCCGACCGCTATATCCTCACGATACAGCGCCTTCCCAAGTGCTACGCCGAAAGTCAATCAGGATCCACTGCGGCCGCCAACAAGCCGGTGGCCCCCAAGACACCCTGGCGACGAAGGAGACCGACATCAACAAGGGCTCGTCCATGATAATACCATCGCTTTAGGTCACATCGATTTCACGTGGGCGAATCATGCGCATGAAACGACCTTATCGCGCAGATTCAGTTGTACGAAGGTAAGAGCTATTGAATAGACCAGCTCAGCATTGTTGCCCAGCAAAGTCGAACCAACAGTGACATGTCAAGCTTTGTTGTCGTATATTATTGTTCACTCCATTCTCATGCAGGAGGGTTTGGTTGTTGGTTTAGCGTAGTCATTCTCATGAGATCGGTGCACTATACGTGCTTGTACGGTGGTAGCGTGTCTCGAGAGCCGAAACTACAACTACCGGGTGTGTAGCTGCCTGCCCTAGTAGCCATCTGAGCAATTGAGCAGCACGGGCAGCAACACGCTTCCATGTAGTCTCCACAGCAGTTTCCTGGGATCCGGAACCTCTGTCTCGTTGTAGAGCGGAGGTGACAAATCCAGAATGGTAAACCCGCCGTGAAGACGCAGCCGAAGAAAAAACTCAGAAACAGTCCGCAGCAGTAGGAGCTGACACCCAGGCGCTTCGCAATTTGAGCCAGCGAGATGCACGGGCAAAACGTCACCATGCAGCAGTTGGGAATGAGATCCGTGCAGCAACCACACAGACCAACTAACCAGCTCCCCATCATTGGTGGCGTGTCTTCTGCGAACGGGACGACGCTGGCATACTGCTGAGTTCCTCCATGCACTTGTTCGGGTTCTTGTCCTAGCCACCCACCTTCAAGGTCGGCAGGCACAGATCCTGGTGGCGCATTTGCTACTTGATTCGACTTCATGTCGGCAGTCGGTGTCGAGGAGAATCGAGAGTGAGTGGATAAATGCAACCACTTGCTCGGTTGCTATTTTTTAGTGGACAAGTGCATGTTCTCATTCCCAAATGTATTTTTATGGAGCAACCTGCGCAGTGTTGCCAAAATAATGAAGACAAAGCCAGCTTCCGCAACTGATAAGTTTCTGCGTGAGAATATTGCCACAAGTGCACGTGCAAGGATATCTGTGATTCATGGTTCCCTAGATCAATAGGGTACTACACTACACGGCGGACCGTGGTGGAAGATTACACCAAGCTGGTGCACTGGGTTTCATTACACTTTACCCAGGTCTACTCCGGCCGTATTTCATGGTCCTCCTCGTGGCGTCCTCAACAATCATGTTTATCGATTCGTCGGGGGACGTCGCCTATATGGATACAGCCTATCTAATCTAGCTGGCGGAACGAAAATGAAGTTCTGGACTCGGTGGTTCCTTCAGATTCCGCTCCGGCGCTCGCCGAAGCATTATCGGTCGAGCTGCTTTCGCTATTAGTCACGGTGGTTTCTCTCGCGTAGCCAACACCTCGGTATTTGTCAAGCTGCGCGAGCAGATCCTGGTACATCTTTTCGTTAGCATTGTACGCCCACGTTAAATCCAGGTGGCTGTATTCCTCGACTGCGAGCTCGTGCACGATCGTACCCGATGGGAGCGCCACGCGGAGCTTTTCAATGTCAGCTGCCGTCGCGATAGTGTCAGCAGATCCGATATACAAACCTGTACGGGGGTACACCATTTTGCCTATGGGAAGGCGGGCGGGTCAAAGCTGCCGTATACCTACTTGTTTTCGCACTTGGACTCGGGGCACTTGCTGAAATCCGAATTCTTCTTGCACTTGCAACCGTAGTCGTACGATGCGAAAGTGTTGTCGCGAATATTCTGTGCGTAGTGAGCCATATTCTTCACCGAGGTACCCGCCGGCGTTTGCGAAATGTAAACGGGGATTCGTGAGGTGTTTGTGCTGACGGAGGGGCCTGCAACGAGAGAAACGGCAGAGCTGCAAAGTTTATCCGCAATTGTGAACGCAAACCCGCCGATGATCTCTTGGAGGAACTTGCTTTTGGAAGAGAACTCCGAGATGCCGAACGCCTGAAACCATTTCTCAAGGTGCATCGTTGCCATCGTCTTGAATATTTTCGCCGTCAATTGGCCAGTCCAAGCAACCGGGGCCAACGCTGCGAAGTACGACACCTTTTGCGCGAGCTTCTGATCAAAAGAGAACCCCACGAACGCTTGGCTAGTGCCCTCGCTATGGCCAACGAAGCTCAACGTCGAGCTCTGCGTTTCGTTGAGAACGTAGTCAATCTCCGCTGGGAGGTCGAACTTGCCCATGTCTTCCCAACTAAACTCCCAGAATTCGTCGTCGTCGTCTGTGTAGGTTAGATGTTCCCTGGACCACGACGTGCCCCGATTGTTCGCAAGCCAAACATCGTACCCTGCATCTGCCAAAACGAAAGCCAAGCTTTGGTTACGGAAGTTGCAGACGAACGTGAAGCTGCTGTCCAACAGACCGTGCTGCAGAAGCGCAACTGGTTTGTTGGCGGCAGGCTTAACTTCGGATTGATTCTCGTCATGTGTATTGGGCAGGCGGTACATGGTGAGCACGTACTTGTCCGCCGTGGTCACCTTGTGCGTCTCGACAAAGTATCCGCGTGCCTCGACGATTTCTACGACGTTCTTGCCCACATCATCATCCACGTCGACCTCCGCTACTTCTTCCACCTCGGTTTCTCCGGTAACAAGAACGGATCCAATGGCTGCAAGGAAGACGAGACTCCAGACAATACGTGGCAGGAGACAGCTTCGCGAAAGTGACATGGTACAGTAGCTCCGAAGAATCGAGGTTGGTACACAGAGACTCTGTTAGTCCTTGGTGAAAATTACGAAGTGAGGGCAATGAAAGGGGGCGAACTCAATAAAACGAACAGAGGGAGTCCCGCTTTTCGTTGCGGGACACTAGAGAAAGTGCCTTGGTGCTTGAAGACGTCAAAACTTTTGTCTTTTTGTCAAAAGGTCCCCACTATGTATACAGTTTTGGGGGCAAAACATACATACAATGGCCCTTCCGGCGGAAGGGCCATTGTATGGAAGTTCCGGTACATCATGGCCAGCATCACGTGCCTTGAATTTTAATCGAGCTCGGCACATCAAACTTCTAATCCCGCGAGACCGTATGGATCTGCCGATCGTGACTCACTTCACTCACACACTCACGATTCGTGAGTGAAGTGAGGTTGTATTTCCTTTGATGTCTGAAGTTGTAGCTCAATAGACAGTCTGATCCTCTCCTCTCTGGAGTTGCTGCCTAGTGAACTCCTGACGGACTACACCTACTGTTAAACACTCTAGTGTTACAGTGTATCTCCACTCCTTCCCCCCACTGTCAAGCCCTATCGCCCTCCACTCCACCACCTGCCGGTGGTTTCCTAACTACCAGGGGGCTGGGTATCGCGGAACCATTGATCAACTCCGGGGTGTCGGGTACTCGAGAGTCTCGAGACCGAACTTGCCACCGCATTGAATATCAGTGGGCGTCGCGACCACCACGGAGTTCACTTCGTTAGGCCGGTCCTCACTTAGCGAAGAAGTGGACTACAGGAGCGGTGTAGCTTCCGGGGAGGGTACTGACTGTTTTCTCTGGTGACCGATCCCCGATCGTACGATCACGTAAATTACGTGACGTAATAAAAAGGTGCTAACCCAACTACAGTACTGTACGTACGTAAAAACGCAGCGTCTTGAACTAGCAGTACCCAAATTAATTTGAAGAATACCCAATTTAGCTAAATTTAGTTTCGGCCAATCGTCGATATGCATTGTGATATCCTTTTCATTGGTCAAAACCCCGTCCTGGCGCTCGCCATACAAACTGCATCAAAAAGTACCATGGCGGAGACCGAGTGGCAGCTCATCAGCCAGGGCGCTGAGGCGGTGCGTCAACCGCGAGCCTCGCCGCCGCCACCTGCGCACGACACTCACCTAAGTGGTTGCAATGTTATTCCTTACAGAAAGTGTTCGAGACGGAATTTGCCGGCCGCGCCTGCGTCGTCAAGGAGCGCGTCAAGAAGAGCTACCGCCTCCCGGCGCTGGACAAGAAGCTGTCGCACCGCCGATTGGTGCAGGAGGCGCGCTGCATCCTCAAGTGCCGCCGGGCTGGGGTTCTCACGCCCGCCATTTTCCTCGTGGACGAGGACAAGAGCCGCCTCTACCTGGAAAAAGCGCAGGGCGGCAGTCTTAAGGACTTCCTGCGACGAGCTTACAAGCTCGGTGAGAGATAGGACTTTACAGACAAATGCAGTGCTAGAAGGAGGCTGACGAGGCTTTTAATTGTGGCGGCGCAGACCCCAAGTATGGCCAGAAGGCGCTGAAAAAGGCCTACCAGATCGGTGAAGCCATCGCCAAGATGCACGACGCGGATATTGTCCACGGGGACTTGACGACGTCCAACATGATGTTGAGCAGCGAGGATGCTACGGATGTGGTGCGTGTGGAGAGGAAGGGGCTCGCAGGGTGCTTTTGTTGCTAAGTATGTTGGGTTTGGTGGTGGTGTGTGGGGGAATGCAGACGATGATCGACTTTGGGCTGGCCAACTCGCAGCCGCTGCCGGAGGACAAAGCAGTCGACCTGTATGTGATGGAGCGTGCGTTTGCCAGTACGCACGTGAACTCGGAACTCTTGGTGCGTTATGACGAAAATCTGGCGAAGATTAGGCAGCTGATTGTTTTGCTTGTGACGAAGGTGGAGGAGGTGCTGCGGGCGTACCGGGCGAAGTCGCGTCGCTCTGACGCGATCTTCCAGAAGCTCTCCCAAGTGCGTCTGCGTGGACGGAAACGCACCATGGTCGGATAAACGGACGCTGTAGTAGTCGTTTTTGACGGAGATCAATAAGCGAGATATAGACCATGAGAGCACCGCTTGCATCGCAAGAAGATATTACTGGTGAAAGACTAACTTGAAACAGGTCGCCGGTGAATGTGAAATCAATCCGCGCGGTCGTGCAATAAAGTGCAAACTACCAACCAGTAGTATAACATGGCAATATTGCCGGGCGAGATGAGTTGAGCCGATGCGCGAAAGTAAAAGCCTCACAAACTGCAAAATGGCAAAATAGAGTGCTGCAAAGGAAGCCAACACTCGGTGAGCTTCCCTTCCTCGCTTGCTGCCCCATTCCAAGCCACTCACTGTTTCTTACAAACTATTTTACCACGAGTTGCTACTTCTTTTGTTTCTTGGCTGTACGTAAACAACCATGCAATGTCAGCTTCGGCAACCATCGATCACAGGTCAATAACACACACCTGGTGGTCCATCTTCCTCCTCTTCCCCTTCAGCTTCCTCGCCGTTCTCTCCCTCTTCATCACCAGCCGCACCCTCGTCTTCATCAACATCAACATCATCATCCGCGTCATCATTATCCTCGTCGTCCGCAGTGACCTGCTCGCCATCATCCTCATCCTCTGCGGCAGCACCCGCACCGTCGTCCTCGTCCTCGTCGTCCTCGTCCTCATCTTGAGCTGCTGCGTCGACCTTGAAATCCTCATCGTTCTCGTCGTCCTCAAAGTTCGTGTACAGATACGACAGCCCCACTTCCTCCTCCTGCTCTCCACCTTCCTCCTCCTCCTCCTCGTCATCCTCCTCCTTAGCTACGTCGTCCTCCGTCTCCTCCACCGAGTCTTCCTGCTCGTCGTCAGCGCCGGCACTGTCCTCGTCTTCGGCGTCTTCGGGCGCCTGGTTCTGCGTCTCATCCGCCGGTACCTTGGCGCTCACGGGCTTCTCCATAGCTTCCTTGGTCGTTGTAGTCGTTGCCTGTCGACCACCCAAGCCCACAAGCAGCAGGGGAATCACATGAAGTTAGTATCCACCGTGTCAATTGGATCATCTTTCATCTCGAGCTCCGATCTTAGCAACGGAGGCGAGTTCGAACGCGGGGGGAGCGGCGACAGACTCACCGTCATGTCTTCTTAGTGATAATGCGGTCGGGTGCGCGAGCTGGCGAGTGATGCGGGTGAGAAGCGCAGCAACGGAGGGTGTGGTCGGGCGAGCTGGTTCAGTTGCGGCCCCTCGCTTGATCTTGCGTGGTGTGTGGTACACAATGTGTACGTTACATAACATCAACTTGACGGCCACTTGACACAACACGAGGCGAAGCTGGCAAATAATTGTTGCTGAGCCCATGGCGGTAATATCTGGACAATGAGGACCCGTAGCAAAAGAAAATGGCACTCGTTATTTAACCCGACTGGGTAACACGAGACGGTGCATATATACCAAACTAGACCAGACTGGCGTCCCCGAATGTGCCCGACTGGTGAAGAGCCGGAGGTGTCGTGTCCTCGCATGTATACGCACAGCCGGATGGGTCCCTGCGGTCTTCGAAGCTCCACGTTCCGTGTCCAGTGACACGAGATGATATGAAACGAGAGAAATCATAGTGCAGCCCATGCACACAGACGAAAACCACTGACAGCCAAACCAGTCACAGCATACTGTATTGAGTTCAAACGCACATGCAAAGATAGCGATAGCGCAGATACCGTAGCTCCTTCCTACTTAGCTGGCTAATGCTTTCGGCGCCGACGAACAGTTCGAAGGCTAATAACATGTACACCCCGCAGTTATAGCTGTCCACTTGCACTCCGAGATCACTGTGGTATGGTCGGACTCGGTACTTTCTAGGGGTTGCGTCTGGGAGCATCATCGCGAACTTCTCCGCAACAGGTCGAACAGCGACCCGGTAGCTCGAATTCATCGGGTCGTAAATGCACACATCATTCATCGGCAGATTCATTATAATGGAACACCAGTGATTCTTGCCGCAGATGACCGGGATCAATATTTTCTCCGTCGTCACGCCGCTGAAAATATTTTTCATGCTCTGCACGGGCATAAATCCATTCATGACGTTGCCTGCGACCGAGGTATCGACTACAATTGTGTCCGTCTTCTCGGCAAACAGCTTCGTCATCAACGTGTTGACAGTGTCGTCCCCAACGCTGATTTACCAGCGAGTTCCAGTGCTTCTGCCTATACCAAAAAGTGTTAGCTATAACGTAGCATTACTGTGGATGAGATATACGTACTTGCACGGATAGCAGCGGAATTGCCTTGAGCTTGACTAGTAATTCAGGATCCCGCTGGGCTTTAAAAGCCTCGGGCATCTGTATGTTGAAGTCGATCGTGTCAACCCAGGTGACGGTCTTGCTCTTCATCGCAATGTGCCACTTTCGCATGACGCTGAATGTTTTTGTTGAGAAGAGGCCAACGCCAATGGTTTCAACCGCCACGTCCTGTTCCGCTAAGTTCTGCTGGCCTGAGGCCTTCTGTTTCTTCTGGAGAGCAGATACTTTAGTACTGCAACGATCAATAACGTCGATGCGGAAAATGCGTGTGATTGACTCTATGGGAGTCATCTGCTTCACTGCAGGCACTGAAGATATCTTCCGGACAATTGGCGCCCTGTTTTTTCTTTTGTCTATCGGGCAATTGGCGCCCTGCTTTTTATTTTGCCGAAATCGAACAGCTTGAATTTGGACAGAAGAGCTGCCGATGAGTCGTACGTTGGCTGATTGTCTACCGCATTTTGCACGTTTGTAAGACTCAAATTCGATGCGTACATGTCCGAATCGTCTTGGGCCATTGAAACGATTTTGTTCCGAGCAGCTTTATTGGCTCTAGTCGTTTGCATTGGACGACCACGCGACTTTTGCAGACTAGCCACCACAAACGCACTATCATGGGCTAGTTCCAAAGTTGCGAGTGATTCAACCGACTCGTTAGCCGGCTCCTGTAACGGGGTTACATGTAGTGTATGATACACAGCGGTGTGTCCACACCTTCTCCTTGAAGCAGTACTCAGTACTGGATAGCTAACTGGATATCAGTAGATGGCGTCACAGCCATTGGTTATGCATATAACTGGGCTCTACTATAGTAGATAGTGAGCCCCATACATTTACACCGTAGGCGGCTTGGCCGCAGATAAGATAAATACAGTTTATGTTTAGAAACGAAGAGGTCATAGGTCTTGGAGAAGACCGTATCGACTCTTGGAGCCCAGAGATCGTATATCTCACGGGCTAGTCTGGTTTCTGAGTAGAACGTGGTTACTAACCGTAACTGAGTGACTCGGTGAGTCTGTACGTCTTCCTCTGACGTTAAGGCTACGGCAGCCTCGCTGCACTTGGTAGCACTTGTAGTCAATCCTACACCTGAGTCTTACGACTGTCCCTCTGTGAGGATGGAGCAACTTGCCCATTTATCCCCGAACCAACAGGACGGGCTTAAAAAGTTGACGTCCTTGTTGGGCCCAGAGTGCGTGACCCATCTTGCTTCGCAAGGCCCCGACGCGGTCAACTCGCGTCCGGGGGCGTTCTCTAGTTATGAGAATGCTCTGTTGGAGCACCTTCAACAGAATATGACGGCAGTGAACGCGTCTACGACGCCCAAGCCGACGTCGGATGGAGCTCCTCGAGCTAAGCCGCTCATGGTGAGTGTCAAGACCTTTGAGGGCAAGGAAGGAGAGAACCTCCTGCTCTGGACCAGAGAGGTCGAGATGGCATTGGCATCCGCCATACTCCAAACCGAGCAACAGCGCGTGGCGCTGGCGGTCTCTAAGCTC
>JAHWLE010000354.1:0-25541 GCA_024679135.1 Phytophthora foliorum | reverse complement strand
CTCGTCCAGCGGCGGGAAGCGGCGCGGAAGTAGCACGGGCTCGCTGTCCAGCCCCGCGGACAGCTTTTTGCAGGCGGGCGAGTCGCCGCCCATGGAGCACTTGGAGATGGTGCGCTTGAGCGTGTGTGGCTGCATTTAGTCGTAATTCACAGAGTGATGGTCAAGTGCGCCCTCGCAAGCACGTTGGCAAGTGAGTGCTCGGCTCGAAAAAGCGGGTGGGGGATGCGTTTCTTTTCAAAGATTTTGGCGTGGCCCACACTCGATTGAAATGCGTCATCCGCGTGTGCAGAGCTGGGCGGTCCTTCCTTTCTCTGGGGGCGAGTGTGACCGGGCCCGCCGCTTCTCTCCGCCAGTCCACATTCGCAAGCGCGAAGGAGGTAGAATAGCTCGCCACCATTGCCCTCGCAGCGCAGCGAGTGGATCCTGCTGGGCGACCCGCTCTCGCTTCAGTTTGTTTTCGGGGCGGACCCATCCCCCCGTCGACACTCCAGATCCAGGTGCAACGGTTTTTCGAACGAGTGACGCTGCTTGAGTCGACAAGCCCAGATTTCGGACTGCTGTCTTCCACCGACTGTGCATATGGCTACGAAAGCGAACGCGGGAAGGCCGAGGCTTTTCCAGCGACGGAGTCGGCCAAATGGCGCGCGAATTCCGGGCGGAGGGTTGCCAAAAAAAAAAAAAGAATCGATCACCTGCTGTGACCGACTGGCCGCAGTGCTGGAATAGACAGGTCGGTAGCGCTAGCGCCACCACAGAAACCGCGACGCTTCAAGGTTTTTTTACTTGAAGTTCGCGCATATTCAAGCACAGAAACGTGGCCCTTTTCGAGGGCCCGGAAAGTAAGACCCGCGTCAAGTCGGCCGCCGCCAGTCGTTGCCTTGACCTCGGGGCCTGCTTCGCACGTGGCACCAATAGACCGAGCACCGCACAGAGGGCACAGGTCGGCGCTGTGCTTGTCACGACACGGGCGATCGAGCGCAAAAATCCCGTGAGCCAACGCCATCGCCAGCCTTGGGTTTCCAGTGAATGCGTTTCGAAGCAGCACTGCGCGTCTGTGCGAACGGCAACGCAGCTCAATTTGCCCAGTTTGGGCTGCTTGGGGTGCCGGTCCGATCTAGGGCAAGTCGAAAGGCGCTTTCCGCGGGTCTTTCGTGCCGACTTTCAAATCGTGTTGCCTTTTCCGTCCATGTCGGCGCCGCGAAGCACATGCTGAGTTAACGTCGTCTTGAAGGCGCCGTAGCGGCTGTGAGTCAGCCGAGCCGGCCAATTTCGCCGCCGCCTGCATCCAGCCATCGTAATCTGCAGTTGGAGCTGCCAGCGCCTTCCCATTTCTATGGTCTCCCCGATGCAGGAGTCGAGCACTCACCCCCCAGCGTGGGCAAATGCGATTTACCGCTGCTGCAATCCAGCGGCGGTTTCGGGCCAGTGGTGTCGACAATGCTTGCTCATTTCTGTTTCATCGCTAGTCGCTGAAGTCACTTCAGGATGAGCTCATGGGGAATCCAGCGGCTGATTTCCCCTGGCTGTAGCACTTAGCTCGGGCTCTGTTAAACACGGGCGTCGTCCGCCGGCCGAGTCGGAATCAAACGGATAGGACGGCGCACTCGCCTTCTCTGCACGGCACCAGGTCCCCGCAGCTGCAGCGCAGAGATAGCGAGATAAGCACAGCACCAGATTCGCAGAACTCGTCAAGGCAAGTCACGCGTCGGTGTATGTTGCCGGGGTCCCCCAACTCGCTGTTGCAGCCTTTTGGCGGTGTTCTATGGACCGCCACGGGGTGAGGAGAGCCGAGGCAACAATGGTTCCGACCGCCCTTAGGTTGAAGTTGTCGCGGGCTTTCGGTGGAGTCGTCAAAGGCAGCAGCTCTAGGATGGTAGTCATGGCCAACGCAAGCTTCACCGAAGGACAGTGGCCGAGGTCAAGTTGGTTGAAGAGCTACCGTCGCTTTCGGTGGAGAGTCGTCTTGCGTTTTGCGTCGCTTTCGACCAAGCAGCGCAGCAGGCCATCGGCGCGGCCGACCAGCGAGTGCCAACGATATCACCTGGCCAAGGTACTAAGACCAGCGGCCATGCGGTCCTGCTGACGTCCCAGCGTACGCGACCTCGGGCAATGGATGGCTGAGGCAGAAGCATCGAGTTCACATTTAGCGTCATGAAGTCACACCACTTGCTGCCATCGGGCGGTGTATGCAATGGACCGCCGTCAAAAATTCCGCCGAGTCGTGGCTTTGACTACAGCAACGCATTTCGCGGCCAAGCTCAAAATTGACATCTATTATTTTCGCTAAGACCAAACTTCGCAGCACAACTGCAGGCGACACAGGAACTGCATGACCTCGCTGCCGTCAGCAGCTAGAGCAGAGCAGCGTGAAGCGGTCGATGTATCGATCTCCGTCCCTCCCCGGGACAGGTGATTTACAAGGAGGAAAAACCCTTGATGGACTCGACGTCGTGGAGTCGCTTTACTCCTGCTGCTCCGCGCTTCAGGTCTACGATGTTCTCAAGCGGTCAGCTTGCAATCGGGTTAGATATTTTTGCGTGTCCAAGCTCGTTTACACTGCGAAGTTCGCAGATACACCTCGGAAAAGCTTCTGGACGGCTTAAACAAGACACAAGTGATTGAAGGGCACCGAGACAACACCTAGTCGGAATGGTTGTTAGAGTTCATTGCCGAAAGGGAACCAACGCCGACGCGTTGAGGACGTCCGTGACTTCGGTTGTGCTGCTGTATCAGATATTTAGTTAGAGCCAGTATGGGTACATATCAGTTTAGGAGGGTATTGAATACGAGGGGCTCCAGCCAGTGGCTGAAGGAGCTTTGGTCGGGGAGAGACCAACACTTCTGGATCTCCTCGCCAGCCCCCAGCAACCTCTCCACCTCCTCTTCCGTCGAAGGGCCTAGTTTGATTCAGCTGCAGTCAGGTTTGATATTATAGTAATAATATAATATTATAGTATGGTAAGGTGCCATCTATGACAATCAAACCAAGTCTGCATTGTAACTTACCATAGGTGGCGTGCATGGTCACGTCGATACCAGCGCAAGTAAAACCAATTAAGAACTGAGTGAGGGAAGCTCGCAGTCAGAAGAGTAGTGCGGCATTAAAATATCCGGATGGAATCGTCACGCGTGTGCCTGACAAAAATCACGATATTTACAAATCGAATTTATCCCAAGTTTTTTTTTTTAACTTGAATTGCCTGTAACAACCCGCTAAATCCGCCAGCCAGTTTTTAACATTACCGAAGTAAGATAAACCTTGTCTTCCTACCTTTTTTTTTTTTTTTTTTTTTACTAAAAACCGCTCATAGTCTACTACAAGTGTCCAGAAACCGGAGCAGGTTTTTTAAACCAGTTTTTTTTAAAACTGCTCCGGTTCCTGGACACTTGTAGTCAATTTAACTCGCATTGCCCCTAGCAGGCCGCAGGGTCCAAGCAGTCAACCCTATCAAGGAGATATGCTATCGCTTTGAAAATTGGTATGCATGTTCTCATAGATCTGAAATCTGGATTTACGTAGTTTCGAGTCGCAGTAAGAAGTAGAAGAGATGAAGTGCCTCGACATGGCAAAATGCCGAATAAACTGGATATTTTATGTCCAAAATGGCTACAAACCGGTTGGTTTTCTGTTCATAATCCTTGTTTTATGTTGCATTTGCACACTTCTGATTTCGATGCATGCATTTGTCCGCGGGCACCCGTCGTAGATGCCGTTTTCAGAGCCATCGTGCTCTAGAACTACTACAGCAATGTAAACACGACTGAAATGAAGCATTTTGCCTTGTATCGACCAGACCGTACTATTAATTCAATATCAAACGAAAACTTACCGGAATAAATTGTCTTTCAAAACACCGTAGAAAAGGGCCCAATCTATATCCACACCAGAGCCAATGCGTAGCAAAATCTGCAAAAGATGCTAGTTACGCTAGATATACACTATGAAAAGAGTCCAGAACAAGGCGTCACGAAACACGAAACACGCCCCGACGTGCACGAAGAAGGACCCGAAGGCAATTATTTCGACTCTTTACTTGCACACGTCCGCTAACTCTGACTACCTCGACGTGGCGCTAGTGGCCATTTTGTGGAACCTGAACGGTCGCGACTCCGATGCGGAACAATTGGGGAAGGCACAGTTGTGTGCGTGTATTCTGGTATGAATGCCACAGGGCTATAGTATATCTATCGGGTTTGTATGGAGCTAACCATTACTTCTGTGTATGCTAGGCGATATGATATTCCTTCGGTTTATGCGTATGAAGACTTCCCCACAGCAACGCACCTCTCTGTTCAATGATCCAAACGATCCCTTCACACGCCCGCTGCCCGTGTTCGCCGTCACATTCGCTATCCAGCCAGTACCTGGTCTCCAAATCTTCCCGCAATTTACAGCCGATGTTTCCCTGCTGACGACCGAGGCTCGAGGTGAGGACGAAGAGCTCGACATGATTACCCTGCTTGACCGCGACCTTGACGAAGCGCTTACCAGCGCAGCGCCGCTGCCACAGCGAGCACGTGCAGCTCCCGGCGCGCAAACTTACATCAACAGGTCGTTAATTGCTGTTAGATCATTGCTAACAGCACAGGATAGTGGACTCACCAACGGGTTAACATCACACTCGTTCAGGCGACGCGGGGTCATGCACACGAACACCGACAGCCGTTTCAAACCTCACTCAGTTGACGAGTCCGGGGGTTGGAACATGTTCCGAGTGAGCGAGCCATTTTCCTACATGCCGAACACAACACACGAGAATAATCAAGTTGCACGTCAGTTGAGCAGGTGGAGTTCAAAGGCTGAGGTCCGGCTCCCCGGTCTCTCCACCCTGCGTTGCATTGTTAAATCCCACGTCGGGATGCTGCAGGGAGCGTCTTTTCGAAGGTCCTAGGATTTCCGGAGCTGGCCTGGAACGTCGACAGACGGGCTGGACGTCTTGATGGCGACCCTGGTCTTGCATTTCCCAGAGATGCAGCGTCACCGCCCGAGCCGTCCCTACGTCCTCCGCGTCCATGAAGCACTTGACGCGCTCGACATACATGGGTACGAGCTGTTGGTGTGGTCGCTGACGCTTCGCGCATCTACCTGTAGAAGAAAAGGTAGCCTCAGCAAGTGAAACTTCGGGCCACGTGCTAGCTCTCCTCACTAAGCCGTCGGAACAGTTCGAGGAGCTATTGCTTCCTCAAGCACGCATTGTGGAAATACTTGCAGCATCGGATTCGAAAGCAGGGTCTATTGCCAAACAAATACACAAAGCTACACCACAAACCCCAGAGGATACCGCGGAAGGCCTACCAAAGCGTGCACGCAAACGTGCCTCCAAGCCTCTAGCCACAGTATGGCTTGAGTGGTTTGTTGCTGTGGCACACATGTACGACTGAACTACTGTTAGCAAGGCAATCCTACACGAGCCCAGGTATGCATTACCGTACATGATGTTGTGCTTACCTTCAGGCTCGAAGCTGGATTCGTCGTCACTGGCGCTTAAGGCAGAAGACCACGCACTGGAGTAAAGGCCGAGGAGCGAATGCTGTCATTCTTGGCGACTCGAGGATCTCGGACGGTTTCCGTTGGCTCCGTCGTCAAAGCTATGCGCGCGCTTCATAAGACTGGTGATCGGGAGGACCTAATCGGAAGCGCTTCTACGAAGGCGACATTATCGATCTGACGCCGAAGGCCGCACTCCCGCCATTCCTTCACTTCACCTAAGTGATGACATTCATAATGCACGATACATAATAAGTACACGTCATTTCTGGAAATCAGTCATATACGAGCAGGCAAGACGGCAGGAAGAGGGTGAAGACAGCATGTGTAGTAGATCAATAGTGTGCAGTTAGGCAGCCTCCATAACAATGGGACACAAACACAACACAACACATATACGCATAGGAGCGAAGCCCATGTCGGGAATTGAACCTGCTTCGCCAGACCCGAAATCCTGGCGCTCATACGCACGAGCTCCATGGGCAAGGGATCCGTCACACACTGACACGGGAGCCGTTGCAGCGGGACAACATGGACCAAGGGATCGTCGGAACCGCAAAGCTCGCGAGGGCGGATGGGGGGAGGGGATCACAGGCAGGTTCGCCAAAACACATGGTTTCAAATTTGAGCGGGTGGGTTTAGATTTTGTTTTTTAAGGACCATATGACGTCATCGGACGACGCTGCACACACATGCGTGTATCGGAGAGGGGGGAGAGCTACGGGCGCTCTCCGATTATCGAAACGCTGTTTAACGCTATTAACCAATGTTCGTTTTAGCCTGGGTTGTTTCCTTTCCCAGCGACACAGCGTCTGTCATTTAATTTAAATCTAAAACGCACGAGCATGTGCGATCTACTACTACTACCGCTCTGGTCCTCATCTGTTCACAATCTTATTGTTTTGATGTTCTGAGTACGGCTATCACTGATGTCATATGCAAACATTACGACTAATATTCAGCATGGTGATTGGTCAATAATAGTCTGATTACTATTTCTGAATATTCGTCCGCATGTTCGCTTATGTTGCCATCCGGTGAGTCATCCGAGACATATTAAGCCACCATCAATCATCGTCCACAGGACGCTGGCAGGGAGGAGGATACAGCTGGGGTGCCACAGAGCGTCGAATGGCGCGCACGATATCAGGGAATATGGGGTGCCGGCAGGTTGGGCATTCCGCGTCGATGCCGCGCGATTCGATGTGTTGGTTGATGCATTAAACTCAATAGACCTTGCGGCACCTGTTGCACATTGTAGTTCCAACAACAGAACTCCAGTAAATAGGAAATGCATTTTCCGACACACCTTGGTCATCCCAAGGAACGCTGCTTGGTGACATGGCGTCGACAATGTCGAAATGCATGACAGCGCCTGGTAACAAAGGTCCAACAGCAACGCGCAGTCCAGCGGTATCCGGAACCTCAGCGGCGGGCAAGTCGTCGTGCGCGGCAACGTCTGTAACTAAGGCTGGCACGATTCGACGAAGGTCTGCACGTTTTTCTCTGCGACGCTCGTTGTGACGACCCAGCCTCTGGCCAGCAACCGCACCGGGGAATTGCCGAGCAAAGCATATTGGCGTCTCCATGTGGCGCCTTAACGACGGCGCGTGGCGGAAAGTTCTCAGACAGGGCAGACAGACGAAGACTATTTTGGGATGTGACCTCGTACTGCCATGAGAACTGCCTTTTTGATCTCCTAATCTTACCCCAAGTATTGCTCTATTTAATCCAAAATATCCATGAAATCATCTTATTGGGTGGGTGTTTTTTTTTTTTTTTTAAGAATACCATATCGCAACGGTTCCGACTTCCCTACACTTTCCGACAGTTCGGTTTCTAGGTAAAGACGGGGATGTAATCGGAAATAAGTGAGATCGGAAATGACAAGGAAACTATGTTTAGGTATTTGTGAGTGGGCTTTCTGTCTGCTTTCGAAAGCGAGCTCACCCAGCCGCAAGGAAATGGGCTGTAGAGGTCTCGGGGCCGAGAAAATCAACTTTATCATATATGCACGCATACGGGCCCCAGAGCAATGTGCACTGGGGACGGCAAATTCATTAGTGAGGGCTGCATCCCGACAGGGAGTCCACCATTAAGAGCAGCTCATTACACGAGGGCCACAGCTGGCATTCTATTGGCCAACTTATCTGCCAATAGAATATTGGTATATAACGAGTGGTCTCTACTGGTGTGTTTATTAGCCAGTAGGAATCTGCCACGTGTCTGTAAATAGACACGCAGTGAGTCTGTGGCTGTGAGAGCACACAAGCGCCTGAGCCGCTCTCAGTCTTACTTGTTTATTTGGTTACTGCGCAAGCCCACCTCCTGGACCCCCAAGCCCGTACGGTCAGTATGACCAAGCCGCGGCAGCCTCCCCCCCCCCCCCGCAACACCGTAACTCAACTGGACAGAGCGCAGGGCTTCGGCCCTGAGATGTCTGTTCAAATCAGGTCGGTGTTATTCTAACCATATTGAGTTGGAGACAATGTGCGTGTGCGTGTTATGACCTTTTCCAGCATGGAGCGTGCGACGTACTGGTGTGCGCATGCCGTACACATGAGTATATTGCCTTGTTAAGTGGCTATGTTATGTCGAATGAATACATGTATTGGAATGAATTAACCTCTTCGTTCTTACACATGGCCTACAACGGCGAGCATGTCTCGCGTGTCGATAGGTGCAGGGTCTTCGATGCATCCTATGGCGAGTTGGCTCTTGTAGATCATGATTCGCTCGCCCAACATGCCGGACTTGTGCAGCGGGCGCAGAGCACACAGGACACTCCCGGCTCCCTTTGCGTTGACGCCGCGGGCCTTCAGGAACGCAAGCAGTCCCGTTTCTGCGCGACGGCCAGTGTTGAGGACTTGGTCCTTGTAGTCTTCTGCGGTCACGTTCAGCACGAACCCGTCGTCGAGGAAGAGCTTCATGAAGGCGACTACGTGGCGGCACTCCGACTTCTTCTGCCGGTCCGTCGAATCCCACACGCGCGGCATCCTCGTGTACCACTCGTACCACGTCGCCGACAGGTTTGTAGCTTGTTTTTTTTCTGCGCTTCGGTTTTGGTTCTTGATCTGACGCGTCTTGTACTTGCTCTTGTTCAGTTGTTGCATGTAGACCCTTCTCCTGTAGTAGCGCCGCCTCGACGATGGTCATGCGTGCAGCCATGGCCTTGTTCGAGGCGATAAGCTCATCAATCACAGCCAAAAGGTGGTCATGTTCTCGGCACTTGTGCGTCTTGTCTTGAGTTTGTTCTTGTTCTTGAGTAGGTGAAGCCGCCACCACGTCCAGAGCCACAGACCACGCAAGCAAGTCAGCCGACGAGATGCCCGCAGACACCAAGCACTCCTCCATACGGATGACGATCGGCGCTGCAGGAGCTAGCGCTTTAAGCTGCGGGTAGCACCGTACAAGGTAAGCGGTGAGTACGCCAAGAATCTTTGTACTCACGTTGAGCCGGTATTCCTTGAGTTCCGTGCATGTGCTGAACAGGAGCTCTTGCAAGCGTCCCAGTCGCTTGCACGTCGCATGGCCCAGCCTCGCGACGTCCACAACGACAGGCAGGATCTCTGCCTTCCAGCCGCTCAGCACTCGAGCTACCGTCCGGTCTTCCCGTGGTGTATTAAAGACATAGGTAAAGCCCTTGTTGACTTTGGTCATGTCCCATGCACCACGGTCGAAGATCCACTGAGCGGCGAGGTGGTCGTCTCCGTTCGCGTGTTGGGCCCCACTACGCCGGAAGGAGTGCGACGTCAAGTCCGTCGTGGCGCCAGCAGGTTCCGCCACGCGCTTGAGGAGCTGGTTGGCGTGCGCTTGGACCCCATCCTCGCCTCGACTCGCATCCCCGGCCTTCGACTTCGGTGCGGTGCTGCTAACCTGTGCTGGTGCTCTTGTCTGTGTGCTACCAGGTAGAGGACACACAGCTATGCGCAGACTTCGTCGCACACGAAACGCGCACAACGCATGCTGTAATAAGCAGTGCAAGGGCTAGTCGGGTAACTGAAAACGCAGTCCGCCGCGCTACGGGCATCGAAGCACGTCGGCGGCTATCACTGAACAAAGTTCTGGGGAAGGTCGGTCTGCGACTTCCAACGTCGTCGTACCCTGCGTCTCGGAAATCGTCAAGCGGGACAGAGTTTCTACTCAACACGCCTTTGCAACGTACGCTGTCTGAATTTGTTCGCCGGACGCAGATGCCTTTACCGGCTCTAGTGGAACTTGTACGCGGCCAGACGGAAACAGACTACCGTCCAAACAAGCATATGGTTCCGGTAGTGATCGCGCAGGTGCGTAAAGACTACCAGCATCTGGAGAAACTGCAAGCTATAGCAGCGGAAGGCGCGCGCGTGGAGCTCAAGAAGGACGCGCCGTTTCAACCACGGGTCGGCAATTAAGAGGGTGAACATACTGCGCAAGAACGTCCGCAAGGAGAAGATGCGTGGAGGTGCCTCGTACTGGATTTGGACCTCCTTTCGATGTGGCCTGAAGTGTTCATCAGCCCATTTGGAATTGTCGACAAAGCGGGCGGTGATCCGCAGACGTCCGGAAGGACTATCCATGATCTATCGTTCCCGGAAGGTGCCTCCATCAACGACTTTACAGACCAGGACGCTATTCCAAAGACCGACTATCGACACTGTGCTGCTGTCGCTTCCGAGATAATACGAACCAAGCGGGAACACCCAGACGTCGAGACCAAGGCCATGGCAGGCGATGTAACTTCAGCATTTCGCAACGTCAGTATTCACAGCCGCAGCGTACACCGATTTGCTGGTCGCATTGAGACCGAGAATGCACTCGTTATTGAACTTGCATGTCCGTTCGGATGGACGGGTTCTCCTGGAGAATGTGAAGTCATCGGTGGGGCGATAGCATTTGTTCACGGCGGACATGGCAGCAGGCAAAACCCAAGGGGTTTCTTCAACTATCACTGGGTTGATGACCACATCAACGTTGCCGCTGATGTCGGGTCCAACTGTGATGACATGGAACGCTCCCTGCGCTACGCTATGACCGCTATACTAGGCAATGGGGCCGTCAATGAGGACAAATTCACGGCATGGAACACCAGCCGTACGATCCTGGCGTTGCAATTCGACACCATTGCTGAGACGGTCGCGATGCCAGCTGGCAAGATCTTTAAAGCTCGCAACCTCGTATTCTCGGCTTACCACTCAAATGGGCTCTCGCGGAAAAAGTATCGCTCCCTCATGGGAGGGCTGCGTCACGTCGCAACATGCATCAGGTCCGCGCGCCCGTTTCTCCAGCGCCTCTGACTCAGGGAGATAAACCTTCACCGGTTTCGACATGTCACTGTATGCGACTCCATGAAACAAGATCTGCTCTGGTGGTGGCAGATTCTTCACTCCCCGCTCCTGAACGGCGTGGCCCTCGAGTACTTTAACAGCCTCCCGGACCCGGACGTGTTCGTGGAGATGGATGCATGCGACAACGGACTGTGTGCTCTCGATACGAAGGCCAACATCGCGCTGACTTACCGATTTTCGCCCCATGAGCTTCGGCTTATCGCGCGATTCAAGGCCGGGGAAGCCAATGGTTTCAACATAATTTCCGGGAATTGCTCTCATGCGCATTTGCTACCCACGAATGGGGTCTTCGGTGGTCCCAGTGTGCTTCTGATAGGCGTCGCCCCCTCCACGTACACTTCCGTATCGACAATACATCGGCTGTGGCCTGGCAAAATCGCCTTGCGTCACGTAACACCCGCGCCCAAGACATTATCAGGCTCCTCGGATACTGGGAGAGCTCACTCAACCTCCGCTTCTCTGCTTCCCATATCGCCGGGGTCGACAATACGCGCGCAGATGCCGGTTCGCGCATTGCCGCTCACCCGTCTTACGCTACACAGTTCGAAGAACAAACTCGTGGTTGGACGCAGGTATCACCGACGATAGACGTCCACGGACTTTCGTCGCTCTGGCGCAATATCTCCGCGAGCATTCCGTTGTCGACTCCACCTTCACCAAGTACTCTGCAGCGATGACAACGTGGACGGTCTGGACGTCACGTCGGGGAATCCAGCCATGACTCACGGGCGTCACCGACGAGGACCGTATTCAAGCACTCTCTGATTTTATCCTGCACGGGTTTCAATATGGATTTGGCGCTGGCAGCCCGCTTCGCGGATCGTCTATCCTCAACACGCTCCAAGGCGTTCGTCACTTCTTCGCAGCGGCGGGGAAGGTCCTTCCGATTGCACACCCACACGTTCGCATGCTTCTAAAAGGGATATGCCGGCTTGACACGCCTCCGCGACACAAGGCTCCGGTGTCCATTGGGCTTCTCGAAACCTGCTTTCATTCTCTCCGGTTCGATGATCCCTTTGCCCAAGCTCTCTGGGGGGTCGTGTGTGTGGCGTTCTTTTTCCTCTTGAGGCGCTCGGAAATTGTCTCCATCAGCGGAAACTCTTTCAAGTGGTTTGCGCGTAGAGCCGAGGACCTGGTTGTCCTGGATGCGATGGGGTAACCTACACTATCGGCGACTGAAGCGCGATCTGTACACATGAGGCTTCGCGGTTCCAAGACCAATCAGTGCGGGCATGCAACAGCTCGAATGCTGTATCGATCAGGGCATACATTCCTGTGCCCGGTCTTTGGTGCTCTTCTTCTTCTACGGTCAAGACAAAACCTTCCTCCCGGAATACCAGTGGCAGTGTACCAGGGGCGCACCGGCCAGCCGGCGTGTATTTCAACGGCGCACCTGTCGAGTGCGATCAAGAAGGCCGCTGTACAGAATGGCGAGGATTCGAAGAATTTCAGCCCGCACTCCCTCCGTGCCGGGGGTGCAACGCACATGTATCGGGCAGGAGTGGATGCCATGACGATTCAGTTTCACGGCCGGTGGGTCTCAGACACCTTCAAGACCTATATCAACCTCTGCGCGGAATCCGCCACTCCCCTCGCTGCCAACATGGTCACCGGCTCCAAGGGTGACTCAACTCTTCACTAGTGGGCATGTGCTGCATGACCTACAAGGGGGCTCCGCTCTCCTCGTCCCTTTTTGGATGAGCGGATGGTCATGCACATATGCCCATTAATGAACTACGATGTTTTACCCCAAAAAGTTGCGGAAAACATTTCGACTACAAATTAACGTTTGTGGGGCTGGCTGCCTAACCAGGTCTCCAATGATTAATCGAGCTTAACATGATCTTGATCACTGATGCCCTTCATCTTCAGCGCGAATGTTCAAGCGTGCACCTTTGACACCACCCCGGTAAACAACTTTACTGGGTGTACTTGACGTGGTGGAATTCTGGAGGAATTTTCACCCGCAATGCCGAATCTCCTTCGGTATTTAAGAGATAACGGGTGCCTTTATCCTGTCATGCGGAGTGCATTCTCTGCGATAAACACAAGATCCCGAACCAACTCAGACGCCAACGAGCAGCGCTTTGTCGTGACAATGTTTCCACTCGTAGAAAATGCTCTCTCCGATGCTACACTTGTTGCTACCGTTCCCAGCCACTTTCGGGCAAGCTGGGCAAGATTACGATACTTGTATTGGTTTCCTTTCCACCAGTCAAACTGGTTTCTGATCTCCTCCACATCACTTGTCTCTTCAGAGTAATCCGGTACCACTTCTGCCAAATCCTTTTTGAGTTCTCGGTGGCATTTCGTTGTGATAGGCGTGGTGCTATGTCTGAAACGCTTTGTTCCAAATACATATCTCGTCATGAAATAGTCGTTATCCGCTGGTACTGCCAACGTGTCTGTCGGCTGCGCTACTTCCTATGCTCCTGCTAATTCTGCAGCTGCTCTTACGAGATCCTCCATAGCTTGTTTTCTCGCATCATTTATCAAATGACTCATTTGTCTTGCGATCCTTGGATCTAAAAATGCAACCCATTTCGGCTCTTCTTTCATTCGTTCCTCATACCGCCTGTTAAACAGATTAAACTTCTCGACATCCATTCATTACCACTCGTGTTTCCGCAGCATACTCCTCATTTTTGAGAGGGTTGATATCCCTATCAAATATTTTTCGTTTTTCAGTGTTTCTTCAAGACTAAAGAGACCAGGTAATGCTAGCGGAAGTGTGGGGTAAAGTTGTCCACACAATTGCTCCGACACAGTAGCAAAGGATTTTAACAGTGTGCAGAGACATCGGATAATCAACCAGTCTTTATGCATAGGCATCGAGAGCTTGTTCTGCATATCTGAAAACTCCTGGCGCCCAGCCGAGCTGAAAAAATACTCAAAAAAAATCCTTAAGGCAGGTTCAAGAGAGATGCATCGCTGTAGCAAATTATTGCAGCTATTCCAGCGAGTTGGACAGTCAACAATCATGCCTAGTACTTCGCTGGGTCGACCACGCAGACTCGCGGACTGAACGACATCAAGGCAATTGTGGGCCTTAGAAGATCTGCGAAAATAAACTGACAGCGTGCGAAACTTTTGCACAACTTCTCGAACTATTTCCATGTCACCCCTCTCCAAATTTGATAGCGTTTCTTCAAGATTCTTGTCCATTTCCTCAATTGCAGCTGTCCTTAATCGTTGCAGTTCAGACCGCTCTTGCTCCGATAAATTTGCATCTTCCTCGTTTTCGAATTCAACGGGTCGGGGCTCATATGAAATGATTGAAGTCCACGATGAAGCCTGTTCTGAGGTAGAAGTACTTTTGTCTTTTGCCACAGCAGCCGACAAAATTAGGTGAATATCGTGCGCCAAGCAAGAAACATGCTTGACCCCTAAAATATTTCCACTTGAGACCATATTTGATCCTGAATCTCTCACAAATCTAGTACAGTACTTCTTATCAAGACGCCAATCCTTCATGACGTCCTCCAGAAAAGCTGCTATTTTTTCACCCGTGTGCTTTCCAGGAAATTCTTTTACTTCAAGAATCCAGTTCTTAGGATTGAACTCGTCATCCACGTAGTGAATCGTAAAAGAGATAAAGCTTCGACCATTTCGTGCAGTCCAGATGTCTGCTGTGATCGAAAAGAATTCACACGAATTTCGAATTTCCAGTTTCACATATTCTCGCAGCTCTACAGCAAGAGCGATAATGCCTTGACGAAGTTTTGTGCGCTTGGGAAGAGGCACGTTTACACGTCCAAGTGTTTGGGTGATATACAAGACCAACTCGATGAACCCTTTGTCTTCAATCAAAGCAAGAGGACGAAAATGCATTGCAATCCATTGCGCCAGCAACTTATTCAATTGTTCCTGTTCTTTGTTTGGTGATTTCGCGTAGTTCGGCGGCGGCTTCATCAAAATCATTGCACAGGTTTCGCCCGCTAACGTTGTTTGGGCGATTTCTGGTAAGCACCTCCGAGTGGAACGTCTCCATATGTGGCACAACCTGATGGTTTGAGGTGTGGAAAGGGATCCAAATGCTGCATAGGTTGCAGTACGCGAACTCGGCGTGGCAATTCACGAAGTTGGGAGCCAAGTGCCAAAACTCACGTTTTGCCGAAAGCTTGACAAACTTCCAGAGCTCAGGTCTGTGCTGGCGCTTCGTTTCAAAAAGATATGGGGGAGCGGTATCCAAATAGTTAGGATGTTGGGTTTGGAGACACGAACTATGCCACGCTAGCCTCGATCCTGCTGATTGTTGTCAGTCGTGTACGCGATTGAAGTTGCTGGCTCAGTCGAATGGAAAAAATCACTCGTCTATTTTTCTGGGGACTATCCGTTGTCTTCAAGACTGAATACAGAGCTGCTAGTCTGGCACAATGTTTTTGACGGTGGTGAGTTTACGTGGAGGCTTATATCGTTGCGATTGAGATCAGAATCGTAGCTCGGCCTTTCGGCGTTCATGCTGTCCAGCACCGACTCAGACTTTGTGACCAACAGCATTCGATCGAAATACGTGTCGGCGTCCATATCCGCAGTCAGATTGCTCTTGCTCAGCGGTGGAGATGGAATTAACTTGCCCCAGTGACGGACGAAATCTGCAGTGGATTCGTGATCGTGTTCGCTTGAATTTAATCTTCAATGTCGTCGGCGAAATCGCCTGACCGCTTAGGACATTGCGCTTGCGCTCGAACTGACTAAACGTTCAGAGGTTTCTTCAAGCCTGGCGGCTACCGGAGTACGGTTGCAGGAAACCTTCGTAGCGCTGGGGCTGGACGACGCTGGCGCACCACATATAGTCTACTGCCTCTGGCTTTGAGTCCGTTTCGACTGCCCTAGGCTGTATGGCCATCATAGGTGCGTTTGGCTGTGTAGTCGCTTGACGCTCAGCAGTCACTGAGGTCGCAGTTTGACGTGGTGATGGCCGGAGCGCAGTCCCACCAAACGTATTTCGGCCGCGCCGGGAGCATGAAATTGAGCGTGACTTGTGCTTCAAATTCGGGTTTTCAGAGGGTGAATTATCTGAAAACCGTGCTTCACGCCGCGGCGAGCGCGGTAATGCAAGCCTAGCACAAACGACATGGGAGACACGGGCTTACCTTCGGACGGAGTGAGCCCCTTGAACATCCGATTCGCCGCCAGCACGTGCGCTTGAGGAGGATGGTAGTCGCCCTTGGCCTTCTTAGCCTGCTCTGGGATACTGGCGCTTGTAAATATACGGGCGCTGTCAGTTGGAAGCTCGCCTTGGTCATTCGGGTTGGGGTCAGTTGGAAGTTCGCCTTGGTCATTCGGGTTGGTCAGCACGGACAGCGACTGACGGACGCCTTGGACTTGGCCCCTCAGGCCTTCGAGCTCCTGTCGGAGAAGCTGCGTCTCGTCTTGGACTCTTGATGACGGTGCGACCGGAGATGGCTCGACACGAGCTCGGGCTGGAGGTCTTACTTCGCTTACGACGCTAGGCTGGAACAATGCCATAAAGTCGGTGAGGTCGAACTCCGTGGGCTGACGTGTCGTCGTCTTGGTCGTCGAACCAGGCCGCTGCACCGTGCTCGGAGGTGAGCTCTCCATCAGGGTCGTCGGACGATCTTCGGTGGGCGTCGGCTCGTCAGTTTGAGACGGGGGGAGGCCGGCGCTGCGAACCAGCTTCTTCTTTCCCTTCTTGGCCTTATCAGTGTCCGCCGTGGCCGCCTTGCGCTTCGCCACTCGCTTGGACGCACGGATGGGAGGGGGCTCAGAAGTCGAGCGAGCCGGAGCTGACGTCCACGCAGTACCATCAGTCGTGACGTCGACAACTTCTACGGTCGTGGTAGCGGCAGGCGCTGGTACATCTGCGGGAGCAGGGTTCGTCGTGGGAGGCTCAGTCGAGGTGGCTTCGAGGGTCTTGTCAGGGCCTTGGTCGGTCATGGCGTCGTGCAGTGTCTTGTAGAGATAGAAACCCCCTTCTTAAACTAACTTGGTTTTCGTGTCTTGGTCGAAAGCTGAACTGGGAGCTCGCTGCGGCGTTCGCAGCTCAGTGGGTGGCTCACACATGATATGTTCACCACATCATTATTTTGTCTATATGTGTAAAACACCATTCACACTTAACATTCTGGACATTGATAGCAGCAGGCAGCCTTTGGCACTTAAAAGCCAGAGCTACTTGTCATCAACTAGCTTCCTTCTTTTCTTTATCCTCCATTTCTTGCATGCTTTGCTGGCGATGGCTGTGACGTCGCTGTCGGACGTTGCTGCAGAAGTCCTGCCCTCCCGCAGCACAAGCGGCCGCTCCTTTGCCGCCCCGATGACCTCCGTCACAACTCCCGACCAACCTCGCGATAGACCAACAAACCACCCACAACGATCCACACAAATAACACAGCACACCGCAATATCAGCACAGACACTCCACTGATAGAAAATAGCAAAATGTACGTACAAGGTGTAGCAGATCATCACGCAATGGAAACTCACCGGCGTCCCAGTTGCCTTCGCCACCATGCATCGCTTCATACGGTCATTATTTGCCACGGCATCCTCTCTCCCTCGGCCTACGGATCCCACTACTAAGTCTACGACGTGGCTGTACAGCAGACACAGGATCTTCAGCTTCCAGTGCCACTTCAACAGATCGGCTCACCAAGGTAGATCAAGATGCTAGCTGCCGAGCAGCCTGTCGTGTCCTAGCGATTTGTGGACCACATCTAAACCTCGAAACGTTTGGATGGGAGTTTAGGTTTGTACAAACGTTTTTAGAGGTTTAAGGATTCTGCAAAACGTTGACACCTCTACTTGTGGACGATTCACAATGTGCCGTTGTTGAGCTGCTTACAGTTCTGCTACTGTTGGCCATTCAAAATTGCCGTCACTGAATGGTCGGATAGCCATTTGAAGTCTATGGCGAGCTGATTCGTCATCCTGGTCCACATCACGCTGGCGCCGCATCGTGACGCGCTTCACTGCCACGCTGGGCTGTACTGGCGTTCCGGTCCAGCGAGGTACCATATCGGCCCAAAAGTTGTGGGTTCCGTCGATATGTTCGATAGTGTCCCGATACTCCATCAACTTCATGGACCACCTCAACAGTTTACCGCGAACATGCTTTTCACTTCATGCCCTGGCGCGAATACATGAACAAAGTTGCGGTGATCGCAAAACATGCGAAAGCCACCCTTTCGTAACAACAGGTAACTTAGTTTGTCACACGCCAGTATGATGGGGTATGCTTCTTTTTCGATCACACTCCAGTTCTTCTGTGCACCAGTGAAAGTGCCGCCAAGACAGATAAGCAGCTCATGCTGCTGGTATTGGATGGTTACATCACCTCGCCAACTGGACACCTGCGAGACAATTACGGACCATCCAATGTCTGAGGCGTCCGTCAGTAAAACCATTTCAGCATCTGGTTTCGGGAAGGCGAGGGTGGCTGCATCAGCCAAAGCCTGCTTCACCGCATCGTACGCCGCGCATTCCTGCTCTTTGAGTGCGATTGGAATACCCGTTGCCACGCGCTTTGTCCGCCTGGAGGCCTGAGTCGTGGTCTTGTCCAGTGTGTCCAGCAGAGGACGTGCCAATCTAGCATAGTCGACTATGCTATCTCTCATCCAGTTCGTCGAGCACAGAAACTGTTGAAGTTCTCCAGCCTACGTCGGGTAAGGCATACTGGTTAGTGCTCGTATTCGCTCTGGGTCATGCTTGACACCTTCACCGTTGGTAACCTTACCACACCACTTAACTTATTGTTTGTACACGCAGGACTTTGCCACACTCAACTTAAAACCGAACTTTGCTGTCAGCTCAAGTAGCTCATGCAACTTGTCCAGGTATGTATCAATGTCGGCAGCAAATCGTCCATCCAGACTGATAGGTGCTTGTACAACAGTTCTGCGTAGCACCGTTCGATGGTAGACTGGAAGTAGAGCGCTGCATCTGCACTGCCCTGAGGCACTCTCGTTGGGGTGTAAATTTTCCGGTGTCCTGTATGACAACAGCTCTCGGCACTCCTTGGCGAGTGGGAGCTGCCAGTATCCTTTAATGAAGTCAAACAGTCCGAAGTGCCTGCTACCTTTCACCTTTTCCAGGTCAACGTGCAAGTTTGGCATGAGCCCTGCCATCGGCTCAGTCTGCAGATTAAACGGCTTGTAGTCCGCGGTCTGTCGGAAACCGCCCCCGCCACGCTTGCGCACTGGTAGAGCCGCACAAGCCCAACGACTGGTTGGATTCTCATAAACCCACCCGAGTTTGACTAACATGTCGTTGAAAGACTCCAGGAAAGCTTGGTAGTCTGGTGCGTACTTGCGTGCTTTTGCCTTGTATTGCCTGCAGCCTGCTTTCATCTTGATCTTCATCGGCTCGACCTTCGCAGGGGGATCATTGCCGAGGACAACCCCCCAGACATCATGAGGGTACACAATTGTACGCAAGTGTTCGACTTTATTAGCAGGAAACCCTTCGTCTAGCGCTCACTGGATCATTGTCTCCACTGCCAGTCGAATAGCTTCTGCATCATTTCCCTCTACTGCCACTTCGGGTACGTCCTCATCATAATCTCCATCGTTCCCACTTGGCGATGTTAACAGCTCCAATTGTCTCTCAACATCGATGCCAAGCATCTTCAACACGTCATCTCCAAGTAACAATTCATCATCTTCATTTTCGAGAACCAAACATGGCAAAGGTCTGAGAATATTGACGGGGCCCGCGGCTGTCATGAGTGATAGACTCAGCTTCGCCATTTCGTGTGCCCACGTCTTCTTTCCTCCTGGCAGTTCGCACTCGACTGGGTTTTCCAGTAACCTCACCTCACAGGTTACACGTCGCTCACGAATCTTTTTCAGAGTCGTTGAGCTGATGCACGACATTTCCGCTCCCGAATCTGGACAGTATTCCACATCCACGACGCCACAAACACGCAGTGACCGTTGTCCTGGTCGGTCTTGAAGACACTCTCTACTTCGTTTTAGGTTTACGGCGCCTCCCCGCCTTCGGTTTGCGAGTCGTTGAGAAGTCGTCGCCGAACTTGTCCTGGCAATCGGCCTGTCTGTGTTGGCCACCACAGGTCCAAGACCCACATTTGGTCCTGGGGCGGTTTGCTCCGGAAACGACCGAAATATATGCTGGTTTGTCGTTTTTGGCTGCTCATCATGCGATTTCCTACTCCCGGACACGGTTCTTGCGTGCTTCGAGAGGTGTGCTGACGTTTTCGATGGTATGTGCCTCAGGTTGCTTCTTCCGCTTCAGCGCACCGCCTTCTCGATCAAGCTCTAAAGCGTTTTCGCTCACGAGCTGGAACAGCACCGATACTTTAGACTTTGCAGCGGGTTGGTGAAAGTCTATCTCGTTTTTGACCTTCTTCTTCAATTCTACTGGCAGACACTACAGGACCTTGCACTTCTTCTTGGGGCCTCCCTCCTCTGCCAACAATGCGGTCAATCCGTGGGTCTTTATAATCGTGTTGCAGAGGTGAAAGTAATCCATCACTCTCGCATCGACATCGCTCTTGTTCATTGACATCACAAGTTGTCCATGGAAGAGCTCGTCAACGTCGGGAAGCATGTTGTTTTTGAAGCTCTGCACCGTCTTCATGATCCAATTCCAAATGTACTCGTCGGTCAGGTCTTCCTTCTTCTTGTCCCATTTTGTTTCGCACAGCGTCTCGAGAAAGCTGTCATCGAAGAGTTGCGTATCGAACGCATCACTGACTTTAGGTCTTCTCCAGACGACTCACAGCGCGCTCGCATGATCTCGTCGTACTCCAGTCGAAGGTCCACCCAGCGAGTAAGCGCTTCGTGCGAGGTGTCTTCCACCTTTGGCGCTGCCGAAATAGCAAAGATTGGATGCGCCACTGTGGGAAGTCTCCATTGGGACTCGGCGACCTGGATGCCAATCTACTCCCTTGCCCAGCCGGGGCTGGTATGGTGTTGATACCACGAAGTTCACCGTTCCTTGATTCTCGAACAGGTTTTTTGCCCATGCGTCCTCATGTCTTGGCTTGGCCTGCTCCCGTAGTAGCTGCTACCACCATCGTCCTTGGTCATAGCATTCTTCCAGTGCTTGGCGCTGATTCCGTCACTCTACCATTCGCGGCGGAGGACGGGCTCGTCGACGTTGCTTCGTTGTCCATGTCGTCTCCTCGGAAACTGAAGTTAACTTTGTAGTGGGACCCGAATGAACACACTCACGAGGGAAGCTGGCGCTTCCTTAGAACTCTTGCTTGTATTGTAGTTTGCGAATTCCAGATACCTAATAATAATAAGGTTGTGGTATATTGTGTTGCTAGTCCTTACTCCCGACATGAACTCTAACAACCGCTCCTAGTAGGCGTTCCTGATCCTACCAAGCTGCTTGGGTCTCACTCGCCGCCCCTCACTCCTCTCCACTCTCCCATGTCTACCCTCCTGCGGTCGTGTGCGCCCTTCCGTTCGGCGACTCCGCCCTCTTCTCGCTCCACCGTTGCATGTCTCCTGTCACCCTAGCTTGCACCTCTCTCGCAAAGTCGGGATTGCTGTTCGATCCCTCCAGAACCTGCATCGTGCTGATGCCTCGATCCATCGCCCAGTTGGCCAACCAATCCGCCGCTTTGTTGTATGTGCTGTAGTGGTGCGTCCATGACTGCACCTGACATTGGTCCGCCTGCCGCCTGGTATGTCGGTACCAGTGTTGCATCTTCCTTGGCTTCGGCAGATGCCGGTGTTTCATCATGTGCAACATCATTGCACTGTCACCTACAATGTGAATGCCCCGCCAATTCTTCTCCACCGCTCGAGCCAACACTCGGTACAGTCCAACAAACTCCGCCACATTGTTTGTTGTGGTAACTCTCCCTAAAGCCGTCGCCGCTGCGCAAATCGCTGTGTGCTGTGCCTTGCCTGGTCCTAGCTGCACTATCAGGCTGCCGCTTCCGCCTGGACCCGGGTTGCCCCTAGATCCGCCATCGAACAGCCCAACTTTGATGCTTGCATCCCCTGCATTGAGCTCGCCGTCATCCACATTCTGTCTCCATTTCGCAGCCACCCTGCTCGCCACCTCTATCCTAGGTTTTGTTGCCCGTGAGAGTGGATATAGCTTCCCCCTGTACCGCTCATATGCTTCTCGGATCCCTGCTTTCAATCCGATCGTGTGCTCCTGGATCCCGATCAACATTGTCCCCGTTGGGTGTTTGCGGTCCACATCTCGTCTCCATATCGCAGTTAGCGTCATGGCACACCCTATTGCCCACATTTGGGCTGCTACCTCGAAAATCACTTCCCATGGATCGATATCATTATTTGCTCCCCATGTAGTGAGTCATTGTGGCAACTGAGTTAGTGTAAAACCAAATATATCCCGTATAAGTTCCTGCCGTGCTTCATTTTCCCCTTGCCCCATTTCGTTTGCTCGTCCCCACCCTGCAGCCAAGCGACTTCACTGCTCAGCCGCATCCGGACATGTCCAAACTAGGTGGGCCGTGCCCATTGTGACGCTGCCCTCGCATCCTTCTCTCACACATCTATAACCTTGCTGCTCTCCCATCCAAAGTCTCAATCGATTGTGTTTGAGCTTGGCTATGTTTTGCGTTTGATACGCCGATGTCCCCTCCATCGAGATACAGTCTTCCACTCCATGAGAGACAGCGTCGTTGCAATCTGCCGGTGACTGTGCTCCCATTGGCTCCGTATATCGTCCTTCATTTTGTTTGCTTTAGCTTCTCGTGCTGTAGCCACCATTCGCTTGTAAAATTTTCGTTTCTGCGCCCACCTTCTCTTTCCTACCCAGAGTGGTCTCATCTTGGTTAGCCACGGATGAGGTGTCCACCAAACCGACTGCGGCGGGACTTGCAGCACTTTGGCCACTGCGTATTCTACCGCTCCGTCGTTCTCCGTCCGGTCCACCGCACCCTCAGTTGACGCCCACTTGTGCACAATCACCCTTGAGGCCATGTCCCGGATCGTGAATTGATGATGCTTGTCCTCTAAACCGTGATGGATTTGGACTGTATTATCCTCCGCTGGTTTGAAAATTCGGTGAGTACTTCGGCAAGCTGGAGTACAAGCCCAAGAAAACTGTGCCCAACGACGGGTTCCGGCTTGGTTTTAAAACCCGATCCAAGAATGGAAGGCAATTGCAGATTGACTGTCGTGAGCGACGTGGTATCGTTGCCTGGGCGAACCATTCATGCGCACCCGCTGCTGGGGGTTTCCAAGTCGGTCATGGTCAAGTTTCGACGGTAGTGGCGACTTACCTCTACATAGAGGTAAGCCAGTCGGGATGTCAGCGGCAACACGTGTTCGACCGGCGTGCATATTAGCGTCCCTGTCTTGACCCACTGTATCCGCAGCAACTCATGAACCCGCCGCGTTCGCCCTCGCTCGATCAGTGCTGCATAATCGCTCCATTTTCTGCGTCTACCCACACCATCCCATAGCCTCACTGCTGCCAAAGCAATGTGTTCATCTGCTCCCGCTATGAAAGCCCCTTCGATGTTTTGTCTTGCTGTTTGATTCTTGTCATTTCCGTTCGGAGCTCACCTCCGCATTCGATGGTCAGCCCCACATTAGTCCACTGCAGGACTAGTCCTTTCTTCCGCCTCATGATGATCCGCAGACGCTGCAGTTCTCCTCCATCCTCTCCTTCGTCCACCTGATCCCCAAAATGCCATTCCGCCCACGGCCTCCCTGTTGTCCATAGGTCACTCTTGAGCCCTTGGGCCGGTTTCCTTCGTCTCGATTCCAGATGCCGAGCTGTCAATTCAGCAGCAGCACCCCAACCTGCTGCTGATCCACTTTCTGAGTAAGCGCCCAGGTACCAACGGTCGCCGCACTCATTGCAATCAATTCAGTTTCTAGATTAGGCATCCCGATGCCTCCCGCCGCAGGCTGCAGTTCCGCCAATTCGATCGATACCCACCCTTGCGCAGTCTTTTCGGTCTCTGCGAATATTCCGTTCCAGATGAAGTTTCGAATGCACCGGTCCCATGATTTTGGCCGAGATCCATAAATGCCTTGCCACATACATCATCTTCGGGATGGTGATTACTGCTGCTATTCCGGCGCGTTGTTGCGCCGTGTTGGTCTTGACCTCGGCTAACGCCAGTCAGACCCGCAGTGCCTCGAAGGCTCTTTTCCAGGCCACTTCGGTTGTGTCAATGCTTCCTGCGACGTGTCCCAGGTATCTTGTGTACTCCACTAGCTCTACCGCTTCCTCCTCTGTCTGCTTGGTTGTGATCACATTTTCGCGTGTTCTGTCGCCGCTTACAAGTCGGACTGCCACCGATTTTTTCAAGTTTAGGTGCAGCCCTGACGTGTCCGAGAACCGTCTCACTGCTTGGATGGCCGTGGCTTGCATACGGCTTGTGGCAACGTAGATTGCCGTTTCATCAGCGTATCCGGCTATCCGCAACTGTTTCCCTTTATTTGCAGCGTCCATCGGTATCCCCTTCAATCCGGTGTCGCCCTCGACCTCGTCGTAGAGGAGATCGACCGCGATGATGAAGAGCAACGGGGCCAGGGGACAGCCCTGTTGTATCCCTCTGGTCATTTTGATCGATCTGGACAACGCGCCATTGGCCATGAAGCGCACTGTCGTGTCTGCGTGTACCGCCTGCACTATCCTACAAAATTTGGGGGGGGGGGGGAACCTTTCTTCCTCAGGACCTCATATAGGAAGTCTCTGTCTAATGAATCATAGGCTTTAGCGAAATCCAGGAGAAGCACTTGGGCATCACTGAGCACCTCTCCGTTCTGGCACGCCACCTTCGCCGCCTCCAACGAATCGATCGCCTCGTGAATGGTTCTGCTGGGTATAAATCCAAATTGAGTCGGATGCACTAAGTTGGTGAGGTAGTGACGTACACGTCATGCTAGGATACGTGTAAAACTCTTGTAGTCGGTGTTGAGCAATGCAATCGGTCGATAATTCAGTGGATCGCTCTTGTCTCCTCCCTTGCTAATGCTAAATATGAAGGCTTCTACAAAGGTACGTGGTGTCTGCCCTTCACTCAGGCAGTCGTTGAATAATTTGGTCAATACAGGTACTAGCTGCTCCATATGATCTTTATACCAGTCGTTGCTCAAATCGTCCGGGCCGCAAGATTTCCCCCTCTTTCACCTCTTGATTGCTACGCACACCTCTTCTTCCGAAAATTCCGCATCGATTTCGCTGAGATCCAGTACAGTCCATTTCTTCGCCAGTTTACCCACGTACTCCTGTATGTTCTCCTTGGCCATCGCTGCCCCATTGAACACCGGCTTCCAATTGTCTGCCAGCACTTCGGCCTTGTCGATCATCCCCCTTTCTACTCCTCCTATTCGCGACACCAAAGTGGGTATCGTATTATCCCCGTACTTCGTACAGATCCTGTCGAAGAAGTGCTTAGTTGAAGCCTCCGAGCTCCATGCATTCTTCGTTACCAAAACCCGCCTGCGCAATTTCCGTCGTTCTTCTTGCGATTTGTAAAGTATGTCAAGCAACTCCTTTCTGGAATTATCTCTGTGTCAGCGTAGCCTAATTTGGCTAACCTCTGTTTGACTCTCCGGATCCGCTGTCTGAAGCCGTTCGTCATGCGATGCCTCGCTCTTTTCTTGATTGCAACCATCTCATCTCTGAGCGTCATCTTAAAATCGTCCCACACGTGGGCTGTACCAGTCCGTTCCAGATCTATTATCAAGTTCAACTATTTGCTTGTTCCAAATATATAGTCAACTTGTTGCACTAGCTTTCACTATGGCCGTCAATAGCAGATCGCTCTGGAGCGGGTAGAAATGATGCGGTGG
>JAHWLE010000353.1:12596-25653 GCA_024679135.1 Phytophthora foliorum | reverse complement strand
GGTCAATAAAAGCTCAGTACTTGTATTGTGGCCCTCTGTAATCGCATATTTATATGATTTCAGAACTATAAGTTGCTGACCCTTTATATTGACGCTATTTTAATAGGGCAGGTATTTTAAAAAATACCTGTACTCCTGTATACTCTAATCATGACCCATGATTACGGTGATTCATGAGTACACATGAAGAGTCGGAGCGTACATGATCAAGGCCTCATCTCTGTTCACACTCATGTCCCGCCGATTTGCTGTCCGAAACAGCAGGGCCCCCTTACCAGTGGTAATTCCACTGGTAAGTTACATATATTATTACATGTAAATTACATGATGCCGCGTGGTGGTCACGCCGGACTGTACATACCCATCATCACTTCCTATAAGCATACATCGGCCCCAACCACTTACCCTTGAGAAGTACACCATGCGTCTTCACTTCGCCGCGCTTGTGTTTGTTGTCACTCTACTGGTATCTTGCGAGGCGGTGGCATCCCAGACGACTCCAGTCCGCATCCGAGTTTTGACTGACCGCCACGAAGTCTCGACCAAGAGGCTCTTGAGGGTTCACAAGTCGTCGAGCGAAGAGGAAGAAAGGGGGATCAGTGCTGCCGGCTTGGAATCACTCATTAGCTCGTTGAAGTCGACGGTCTCCGTTGAGCAGCTCACTGCTTTGGCTCAGAAATCCGAGTCCACTGACGACGTATTTAAGCTGCTAACCGCTGACAAGAAAGTGGATGACCTCCTGGGCAGTGTTCAGCTAGACGATTGGATTACCTACAAGAACATCTTCAACAAGGAGAATCGCAAGCATCAGACCAGTTTGATCTCGACGCTCTTGGCTCACTATAAAGACGACGGTGTGGCGAAGATGATTGCGGCTGCGAAGACCGCGCCAGACACCGCAACAATGGCTAAGCACCTTCAAATCGATCAAATCGCGCTGTGGTTGGAAGCTGCGAAAACCCCAGACGATATTTTCACGCTGTTAAAACTCGACAAGGCAGGAGACCAGCTTTTTGCCATGCCTGAGGTGAACACGTGGATGGCTTACATCGACAGATTCAACAAGGCGCATCCCGACAAGAAGACGACGATGCTCTCAAAACTGTCGGGTCTATACAAGGAAGAAGCGTTGGTAAATATGCTGATCGCGGCGAAGAATGTGCCGAGTATGAAGAAGTTCGCCATGCGAGTCCAAGCCGGGCAGACTCAGCTTTGGCTGAAGGATGCGAAGTCTCCTGATGATATCTTTACTCTGCTGAAACTTGATCAAGCAGGTGATTCCCTTCTTCAAAACTCGCTGCTCAGTGCGTGGACGAAGTACATTGATGATTTCAATTTGATGCACCCTAAAAAGGAAACGATGGCGATCTACACATTGACGGACCATTATTCGACTGCAGCTCTGACAAAGATGATTATCGAGGCGAAGAAAGTTCCCAGCACAGAGAGTATCGCCACCAAATTAAACACCGAGCTGTTCACGTACTGGAAAACGAGTGGAAACACCCCAAGTTTCGTCTTCGTACTACTGAAGCTTGAAGGTGAAGGGGACAACTTGTTTCAGAGCCCGACTTTTATCACATGGCTGCAGTACATCAACTTCTTCAAGGACTCGAAGCCCCGACCCAAGGTCGATGTGCTCGCAATTTTGAGCAACAACTTCCACAACGACGCTTTGGCCAGGATACTCATCCAAGGCGCGAAGGTCCCGGGTCTAAGGAAAATCGCGTCCGATTTAAAGGATAGTTTGCTCTTCCGATGGATCAAGGCTAAGACGGACCCAGCGAAGGTGTTCAAATGGCTTGGTGTTGAAGGGACAGCGGAAAAGGATGCAGCCAGGATTTTTTACAACACGTATACAAAACTCTATGAGCAAGTAAAGAACGCGGCGAATTAGTTCGAAAGGTTCCACCACCATTAAATGTGAGCTTTTAAATACTTCGAAGTACGCAAAGCCAAGAGCAAGTGATTGACGGTAAGCAATTGTTTGTTTAATTCAACAGAGCAAATAGAACGCGGTTCTTTCACATGTTTCTGCGTGTTTGGGCTATCGTGATATTTCATTCACTTCGGACGTAAGAAGAGGGTCACAAGTGTTTGGGCAGTGAAGATGCTACAGTGGAGCTCTGACTTCAAATGTCGGTATACTAGCCTAGCCCTGTCGACGTTATATGGGATCCCCGTAAACTTTGTGTGCTCGATGAAGCCCACCCCTCACTTTGTAAATCTCTCCCAACCATCTACATACATCCGCTTCGAGTTCAAGTTGGACAACGACCTATTGTACAGCAGCTAACGTATATCCATGCGTCTCATACATATCGCTCTGGGGGCTGCCGTTGGCCTTCTTTGCAGAGTTGGCTCTGCCCCAGCGACGATAAACTCAAAGACAGCAATCTCTGACTTGTCGAGCATTGATCGATCGCCCCCTCCTGCAGCGAACGTCGTTCCCATCAGCAGCTTTTTAAGAACCGACATAAAGGTGGACAATTACGACGAGAGAGGAATTATTTTCGACAAAGTCAAAACCTGGATCATGCCGAAAGTATCTCAAGTAAACCTCCAACGCTGGCTAGAGAAAGAGAAGCCTGTTGAAAATGTTTTTACGCGATTGCGACTTCGACAAGCCGGCGATAAGCTGCTCGGTGACCCCCAGTTTGCCGCTTGGGTGAAATATGTCGACGCTTTAAGCAAAAGGAATCCCAAGAAGGCAACACTGACAATCCCTACATTGCTTACACAATACAGTGACGAAACTCTGGTGAAAATGGTCGCAGAAGCGAAAACCATCTCAGCAACCCACACAATCGCGATCAGGTTGCAGAACGAACTAGCCGAGTATTGGTTGACGACAGGAAAAACCCCGAGCGGTATCTTCACTCTGCTACAACTCGACAAGGCCGGAGATGATATCCTGACAAGCCAAACATTTAGCAGTTGGGTTACTTTCTTGAAAAAGTTCAACAAGGTGAACTCTGACAATACGGTGAGTATGTTTTCGACACTGACGAATCAATACGGCGAAATAGGAGTTTCCAAAATTGTTGAAACTGCCTTGAAAATCAAGAGTTCAAATTACATCGCCAAAATTATTCAAGCGGAGCAGTTCCAGCGCTGGGTGACGCGTGGAAAATCCCCAGAAGCTGTTTTTGAGCTGTTAAAGCTGGACGAAGCAGCTGAAAACCTTCTTGCCAGTCCATTGTTGGATACATTTACCAAGTACATGAATACTTTTAACCTGCAGAATATGGAGAAGCAAGTGACTTTAATCGCAGTGTTGACAAAGTACTACGGTGACCAAGGCTTACTACAGCTTCTGGACGCAGCAAAAAGAGTCCCAAGCACATCACATATTGCCAAAAGTGTGGAAGCAGAGCAGCATCTGCACTGGCTGAAGAATGGCAACACTCCCGAAACCGTCTTCAATCTACTTCAACTTGACAATGCAGGAGAGAAGCTTCTCACCAGCGCAAAGTTTACTAGTTGGCTAAAGTACACTGATGTTTTTCACGCTGAGTACCCGGACACAGCCTTGAATACCTTGGGCATATTACGCAGTTACGCCAAAGATGCGGGGGGGTGGTGGTCCCTTACGGACGATGCTTTAGTAAGAATGACGGTGATTGCAGAGAAGGATCCGGTTACGACAAGTGTTGCCAAACGAATGGAGGCTATCCTGTTCAAAAACTGGATGCGTAAAAGAAATCGCAAGACCTCTGACGACGTCTTCACAATGCTAAAACTTGACGAAGTCGGGGAAAAACTGTTTCAAAGCCCCATGCTTGAATTTTGGATGAAATACGTGGATGACTTCAACAAAGCGCTCCCAAAAGAGAGAGAGCGTATGAAGATTCTGACGAAAAGCTACGACGACACAGCTTTAGTGAAGATGATCGAGTTCGCGAAGAAAAATCCGACTACGAAGGAAATGGCCACTAAGGTCCAGCGAGAGATGCTTACTCAGTTCCTGTACGCTCAAAAGAATCCGGCGTATGTTGGGAAGCTGCTAAATATCAAGGGAAAGACGGATGCGAACTGGGGTATTTGGAAAAAATATCTTCTAGCCTATCAAGATTTACACTTCCCCAACATGCTATAGGGCGCTTGATTGCTCCGAGGATCCTAGCGACGTCTGCGGGGGTCCTTATCCGTTTTCTGATCAGTGAAACTTCCATGTTTCCGGCGGAGATAATGAAACACTGATCCAACAAACATCTTTGACAAGGCTTCATCGTTGAGTTTGCTCCGCACTACACTGTGTACTTCAAACGCATTTTGCCTAGGTCTCTCCGTCTTCCTTTTGTTAAACACTTTCATGTAGTTGAACTGTTCCGCGCGGAGGCGCCGCGCGTGGAATATAACAATAAACTGGATAATTCGGAATCACTATGGCGACTTCCGTTGTAAAGCTATCAGCTGTCACGCCGTTTGCTTCGAATTTGGAGAAGGATCAGACAGTCTTTTTCAAAACGTGAATGATGGAAGTGGTGACTCCACTCGGCTGCTTCAAACAGCAATGAGAACATCTGACGATCGTGCTACAGTCTCATGACACGGCGTACCATGGAAAGCTGTTCTCGTTTGAACCTTTCAGTTGTCGGAATGTACTTTGTGCCATTGAAGGCCATTGTTGTTGTAATACTTAGTTTCAATGTGAAAAACAACAGCGATAGACAGCAGCAAACGGCCCATCGACAGCGGAAGCTGAGCGAACATGTCATACAGCAACTTCATAATCTGCGTGCTGCCAATACCGTATGGTTGGTCCTGCGGAGCTGGTGGGCTCTGCCGTAGGCATCGCCGATCTGGAAACCCGAACATCCTTCGAATGTTCCCCATCACTTTTCCGATCACACCGTCACTCAGCTTGTGGATGTTCGGCGGATGAAGGGCGCTGCTTTCCATGCTGTTCTTGTTGGAGGCAAACTTTCTTGTCCAGTTTTACAGTGACAAGTCAGGCGCAGCAAATGGTTTGGATGCCCGACTTGTCGACTATTATTATTAAGACTCCTTGACTCACACAATACCACGGATACACCTTCCTGGGGCTCACGCCATCACACGAACACATTTTCCTTGGAGCCCACGGACAAACTTTCCGACACACCTTCCTAGGATTCCTAGACCACGCAAGCCACGAACGCACCTTCCTACGGATTGCACCTACCGTATCTGAAAATTTTATCGGCAGTAGAAATCTGGTCAAGACGGCTTTCCTCGCCATTTGAGTGTGAGGCAAGTCTGGTTTCACTGTGGTATGACCGTCGACGTGGAGTACATGGAAGTCTCTGTTAGTATTTTAAAACCTACACTGTTGGCGTAGGAGACCTCAGTGACGCCGATTGCTCTCTCCCAGATCACGGAGAGCGATACTTGGACCAACATCTTATGACCGCAAAGCACGTGGTGGTGGATTCGTCGTCGTGCACATGGCATTGGCAACTGTAATGTAATAGAGGATCTTCGTCACAAGCACGCACCTTGCTGCACAAAGGTCAAATATGCTATCTTGAACACCTTGGACTACGGGATTAGATATAGTTCTGCGATCATGTTCTCCGATGATGAGAGACACAAGCGACGTCGACCTGGGTGTAATGATGGACACTGTTACTGTGACGAAATCGATGGGCGGGCTTGTCAATGACATTAGCCACTACATTCCCCGCGTCAATTTCCTGGGCTTCAAACACGTTCAGCTTCTTTGCTGGCACATTTTTCGCTCTGATACATGAGCGAATGGCGTGAAACTGGCGTCGGACATTGACCAAAGACCTCCAAACAAGCTGGCGTACTCATCGTTGCAGAAGTCCTGGAAGTATCGAATACATTCCTCGTCATCGGCGAGCTCAAGGCCTCCCGCAACGCGGCTTCTGTAATGCTTGCTTCATTTTCCAGTGGCTAAGCTTCATTTTCCAAGTGCTACGACGTGCAGTGACAACTGTAATGCTGTCTTCTCCCTCCTCTGCTCAAAAGCTGTAGCAAAATTAGCTAATACGTTGGTGGAGTTTCTTCATTGTTGGTAATGCGCTTACAGTTTGTGATTATTGGCCATCATAACAACAAAATGTGATTTATACGAACAAACTTTGGCATCGGCTCGGCAGAAAACAACAAGGTCTGTGGATCTGATGCGAACTACATGCATTGCACGGTAAGATCACTCCACCCAGTGGACTCCGTTTGTAAGTTCTTAGGCAACCGCATCCTTTGTGCCAAAGCCCTGGTGCTTCATTAAAATACTTCTTCTGCTCTACTTCATCCTTCTAATAAATGGTTGCTCTGCTCTCGCAACTATTCATACTTCAGCCATGAAGATTTCACCGAACTGCTGCGATCGGATGCTTGCTATTACGCATACAAGTATGAGCATCCGTCTCTCAATTCACCCCGCCCACGTCATCCGTGATGACAACGCTTGATCGACCGCTATAATATAAACGATGCCTTATCCTTGCGCCTTGGTACCAAGTTCGTCAAGCCCTTGACTGATTTTCCACTCACTTTGCAATTTGCTCTCAAGTGACCCAAGCTCCAAGGCCGTCCAAGAAGCCCAACAATGCGTCTGCATTACATTTTGCTGCTAGCTGCTGTGGCCCTCCTTTCAAACGTCGATGCTGCCTCGGCGACTACATCCACGAAATCCCCTGACTTAGCTCATTCACTCACTGGCGACCAAGTTGACACCATTACCAAAAGTTTTAGAACTGAGACTGCGGTAGACGAGGGCGATGGTGTTGACAGTGGCGAAAAGAGAGGACTTGTGCTTTCTGGCTTTACCAAAAAGGCCTCCAAGCTAGCGAAGTAGAGTGTCCAGAGCGTTAAGGCCGTGGTGAAGCAATACCCTGTGGAAAACACCTTCAAATGGCACAAGCTTGACAAACCGGACTCTTTGTCCAGCTCGGAGATGAAAATATGGGCCGACGCCGTGACCACGTTCTTCAAAAATGACCCCGAGAAATCTACGAAAGCAATGCTGACTACTTTGACGAAACACTTCGATCAATTGACGGTGACGAGGTGGGCCCAGGCGGCTAAACGTTCGTCAAAAGTGGGAAACTATGGTCACAGCCTGCAGGTGGTGCAGTTTACCAAATGGATGAACGCGGGACTAGACACGCCTGGCCTCGCGAGAATGCTGAAGAGAACTGCCACTAGCAGTGATATCAAGCGAGACAAGCTGATTGTGCAGGCGTTCACTAACTTCATTAAGACGCGTAGTTCGCTTTGATAAACTCGACTTCTGCTGTGCTTGGGTAAGATGCCCACTGCTCAAATACGAAGTTTTCTTTCAACGCAGCCTTTTTGTGCTGGCAACTCTGAGTCTTGGCCACATCAGCATTTTTTTTCATGTTGTCGGCTTCTTACTCGCACGAATTAAGGTGATATCACTGTAAATCGAAGTAGAAGTACGATCTTCACAAATTAATTCGCAGCATTTGTAACGTGTACTGCACATACAAAGTTTTTGCTCCGCTCAACAACACAAGTTGCCCCCACCCCCCCCCCCCCCCCCCGCCGCGCACTGGGACATCATAAGTAGCTGCCCAATTCATTCTTTTATCCAAATATCCTCTACTCGGGGCGCCCACCGCTGGAGTCCGATATTTTATTCTGTGATATTGGCTTGCTCTCGCAGCAATCGAAGTAACAAGAGTGTAAACTATTAGTGGGCTCCAAAGAAACAAAAGTGGTTATCGCCGATGAAGACAGGCTTCTGCCAGATGCGAACGATTGAAACGCTGCTCAAGAGGTTTAGACTTGGCTTTAGCTTGTCTACCTCGTCGTGGGGGGTGCATTTGTGGTGGCGACAAAGCAGTATGATTCGTCAACGACCTTGAGGCAACCGTACCCTTTATGCAGCACAATTTTTCACAAATTGTGCCAAAGCCCAGACAAACTGTGAACTCCTCGGACTGCGTGAGTATCAAAAACTTCGACGTTAAAGGTCTCGCTCTGGCATAGACTTTCTCGCGTTGGGCACTATTGGGGATGTTATCTGTACTTTTCTACGAGCTTCTGCGCAAGGTTCTGCCAGCATAAATACCACCAACCCACTTTGTCGGCCAAAATATTGTGCTGTGAGGCATTTTACGTGGCGGAGGCAAAGTTGCTACGGTGACTGTTGTTGCCTCGTACGGTTGCCAAAATCAACTGGCTGCACTGTTTGCCTTTCAGTTCGAGATTCGTGGGGATGGGTTTTGGTTTCAAAGTGTTCGTGTCGGTATCACTTCGCTGGTCGTGGGAAATGGTCGCACAGGAAGCGTACAGTTGAGGGAAAGCAGCATCGCGTGTGCATTAACGAACTAAGACACCCAAACTCTCTCGATTCTTTGTAAGATGGACTCGATCGCTTATCTTGTTGAATTTGAATATCAGTTCATGCGAATGAACGCACGGCATACTGCTACAATTTCGAAATTGTCACGTTGTTGTGCGCTTCTGAGCGTCGTCGGCTAGCTCCTACCACGTCCTGTGGTCAAACAACAAGTAATGCAGACACGAAGGGTGCCGAGACCAAAGCCAACCCAGACACCCTCGACTTCAAGATTGAACTAAACCTCAACATCGCAGCAAATGGTATTGCCACCAGGAGCATCGTCACCAGGGTTCGGTAGTAGTGGCAATTTTGGACTAGTAGTGCTAATGATAAGACTAACGAACTCTGGAGATAGATCTTAGCATTATCATTAGTAGTTGGGCGATGGCGTTAGTATTATCACTACTAATATCACTACTAATACGCTACTAACGCTACTAACTCGCTGCTTACCAGATACGATGCTTGCTTTCTTCCATTCGCTGGAGCTCGAGACGATTGTGGCGTAGTACGAGTTGCGGTTGAGCTCGCTCATTGTCGGTCCTTGTGCGCAGCGAGCTCATGACGAATGATCCTGTCGAGAACACTCGTTCTTGAAAGGCCGTTGAACAGCCCCGTCCTAACCAAGCGCGAGCAAGTTTTGCAACCGAAGGAAATTTATCTTGTCCAAATTCGTCGAACCAGCTGCACACATCGATCTGCTGACAAAGCTGTTTCACGTTCCAGACACGAACGTTTCCCTGTTTCTTGTTTCGCATGCTGAGCTTGGGTATGACTTTTCATACGCCTCCTTGTTTGGATACTGTTTTTTTGCCACTTCCTCCCATTCGATTCGAAAAGCAAACCACTCTTCCAGCAAAGCATCAGCCTTCGAGTTCAGAGAAATTTCGGCAGGACTCGCCTCGCTACGTTGCGAGACTTCTTCACCACACAACAAATCCGACTCGTCGTCGGAGTTGCTGCCACATCCATCTCGTGGTGAGCTAGCATCAGAAGCCAAATTGCTACCACCCTGTTCCTCGCTGGCGTACATGGCTTTGTAGAACACGCGGTGCTCAATCCGCAACAGCTCTTTCGTTTCATCCAGAATGTGGTCTGTGGCTGCTTCCGACGTGTCAGGGATACGGAGAAAGTTTTTAGCAGACCTCTTCGTCCGTGTGTCCAGAAGTAGTGTCATACCCATAAGCACAGACGGCTGTGGTAGGCGCTCCGCAATCTGATACAGCGTTCGCTTGACGCAACGTTGAGCCAAGTCAGATAAATCGGGCAGTTTTACCTGAACTCGTGCAAAATATTCCTCGTTTGTTTTTGCAGTACGAGCGCCGTTCAGGCAATAGGCCGAAAACTTGTACGAATTCATCCGAGCGGAAGCCACACGCAGAAGCACATACATCGTGGACGAAATCATGGTTGCTGATTGAGACTCAACCAGAGCTAGCCCCGCTACTCGTTGCATGACTGCTTCCAACTGAACAACTAAGGTCCACTCAGCGCGTGTAATGCATGTGAATACTTTCTTCTCGGCCGTGGTGATGTCTGCGCTCTGAAAAATGACTGAAATGCCGGGTAATTGATAATGGATCGCCGAAACGATTTAATTGTTGATGCCACTCGCACGTCGATGTCCACACAAAGCTGCTAGTTGAGGTAGCTTATTGAAAAGCTGAACATCTCTGAGGCGGGCAATGCGTTCAGGTGATCTACTCGACGCAAAAAAATTGTTTAGAGTGCGCAGTTTCCGGATTAGCACACCTCCTTCTAAGAAAGCTCCACTTTCCGTCACAACTATCTTCTTCTTAACAAACCCGTCGATCTGTGGGTCCTTTGTATAATGGTTCGGCACATTTTTTTCAGGTCGACACCGTAGCCAATGCACAGGTTTAGCGCATGCATCAAGCAATCCGTTTGCAGCGTGGTGTCAAACTGCTTTGAAACTTTCCGCGCTGCTGCGGCAGTGTCCGATATCGTGAAACGCGCCATCTTTTCCACATTCAAGCCGTACCGCACCTTCAACTCCTGATCCAACAAGGCAGCTACCTCTTCCGAATTATGACCGTCATTTTTTACTTGGGTTAGGAGTGCTAGCTTTCTAGGTTTCCAGTGGTGATCAATAAAGTCACAGGAAGCACCCACGATGCAGTTTTTGGCTTTGTTTGTCCATAGATCCTGCTCCACAGTCACAAACGGGGTTTCGTGCAGCTCCTTAAACTCCGCCGCCAACCATTTCGAAGCGTCCTCTCGGTACGTATCGTAGTGCTTGTTGATGATGTCGTTGTACGTCTTGTTGGAAGGTATGGTCACGTTTGGGTCTCCAGTCAGGCCGGAGATCATTTCGCGAAAGGCCGTCGTCGTTACCATATTGTATGGCAAGCCTAAGCACACAACCACCTTCATTAGCCACCGGTACATGTAGAACGGTAAATAGAGTGCAGAATACACTCACGAATCGGCCAGCGTGCAATAAACCCCGTGATTTGATCCTGGCTGGCTTGTACCTTTCACCAGGTTTTTTGGAGCTTGGTAGGTTGGTCTTCCTGCGTATTTGGTTCACTGGGGGCGTGGCGCTTTGTGTCCTTCTTGGTAAGCACATCCACGGTGAAGCGTCTCGCATTGTTTTGCCGATGCTGTGTCTCCTTGACAGCTACTTCATGATCTTTGTGAGCTAACACCAGGTGCGTCTTAGCGTTGGTCGCGTTGCTTGCACGACAGAGTGACTCTTCCCACGGCTTTGTCTTCAAACATTCTAGGCATATGTGAGTGAATCGTTTGCCTTTGTACAGATAGGGCTTAACAAGTTTATGAATTAGAGTCCAAATGATGTCATGTTAATTCGCTGGTGGGGCGTGAATAATCTCGCTCGGAATACAGTTGGTGGATTCCTGCTTGTCTTCCAGCTCCTCCCTTTGTGCGAGATCGATCACTGTCGCCTGACTCGAGGTCGATATACCCGACGTGCTGCTTGGCGTATATTCCTCCGGATCACTGTCTTCGTGGAAGTACCTGTGGACGCATTTGCGACTACAGAACCTGCACGTTTGTCGTGTTAATTTTGACGTGAATGAGGTACGGCAGAAAAACACTACAATCTCACCTTTTCGACAGAGGCACGTCAGTTCTGGTGCACAGCTCGTTACTGCATAGGTGGTGCACTGGACTCTTGCAAACGCTGCACGGAGACGTCTCCCGCACGTCCTCCCAGGAACAGTCAATCTTGGTACACCTCATTGATTGTTTCTCGGACGAAGACGAACGAGGAATGAGAGAAATGAGAGAGGAGGAGCTGGAGAAGACAGCAGAACCACCTATCGTGTGCGGCCTTCGAAGATCCTTCAATGGGTTAAAGATCTCTCAGGATAGTAGTGCTAATAGCACTGCTAACGCGCTTTTTTCACTACTAGTGTAATTAGCACTACTAACGGGTTCACTTGACTTCATATCATTAGTAGTAGTAGTACTATTAGCGCTACTATCAGTACTAATGGGCTCAGTACTACCGAACCCTGATCGTCACCACCGTTCTATCGCCGTAGTAAGTGCCACAACTATTAATAGGTCGTCTGCGACTTACACTGGGAATACCTTCTCTTTTTTTAGGTTTTTGTTGTTAAAAATAAAACGAGGCGAGGGTAGCGTAGTAACGAATGCAGTTACGCAGCAAAATATAGTGATGGGCTGTGTGGTCCAAGTATCAGCAGAACAGGTTTCTCCAGTCAATGGATCTTTCAGCCGTCAGTCGCGCTTGCGTTTCTTGTGGTCGGGCCCGTGGATGTCATCGTTGGTTTGAGCTGTAGGCGCAACGCTACTGTTCGCATCCGTAGCATACGTTTCCACAATAATGGAATCTAAGGTAGCGGGGGCCGTAACGGTAATGGAGTCCGAGGTAGTGTTGTTTCAATAAAGTCTCATCGTCACGTTGCTGCTTTGACCCATTAACCCGTCCATCTGTCTTCTTTGTTTTGTTAGCCGATATTCGCGCATGCAATCTGCATGCTGCTGCCGCTGCTCTCCTTCAATGGCAGGTCGTCAGATACAATACATAAAATAAATCCCCACATTTGGATCACTTTTTCCATCGCTGGTCGCTGCGATTTCCGCATGAACAGCATCGCAACGAGGTTGAGATCCGCCGACAAGCGCGGTATTCGCGTATGTATTGTACTCTACGCTGACGCTTTCGTTCCTGCAACGCTATATTGGATTCCCCATCAGGTGCGAAGGGTTGGATTGTAGGCGAAGGTGTCATTGCTTCGCCAACAAACGAATCAGACGCATGCCGCCGTCGCGACAGCCTTCAACTCTCTCAAAGCGATTCTTTTGGAATGTTGACCGAATGTTGACCCAGGTTACGTTCACGCAGTACCATGGAATTAATCCGTTGTGGGGCTGTCCATACCTATTACAGTAATGTGCGTGAATAGCGAACGCCTGATATATATCAAGACTCCAGATGTATAAAGAGAAGCTGATTTGGACGCAGAAGAGTCGTATTGATTTAAATTAAGTGAGCAAGAATTTAAGCTTGCTTTTGACGTCATAATGCTGCAAATTGTCGTCTCGATCGGAGCGACCGGGAGACTGAACTCCGTCACGGCCCAGTTTGCACTGTCCGCGTAGGACAGGGCTGGCGAGCGCGCGGGCTTGGCGATGATGCCGACCTTCTCTGACCAGGTGAGTCGGAGACGCTTGAATAGGGTGGCGGGGCGGGAGGGCATGGAGGGCTCGGAAGGTTGGTCGAGA
>JAHWLE010000353.1:0-12586 GCA_024679135.1 Phytophthora foliorum | reverse complement strand
GGGGGTGATAGCGTCTGCAAATGCGGATATGAAGACAGTCGGCAGCGAAGATCACCAAAATGCGCGCCCATATTCAAATTCTAGCCGATCGTGATTGGTCAAACGCATTGACGCTAGATTTTAGCTCAGTACCTCTGCCCATCTCCATATTGTGACGTTGTTGCTCCTTTCCTATAAATTGTACGAGGCTATAAGTTGTAGACCCGTTCGCTATTCACACACATTACTGTACCTATTTTTTATTCTTCAGCACTCTAAAGAATGTCAGGATCAAAAACTGTGACGTATTTGACGCATTTCTTGAACTGGGGGTTGGCTAGAAGTGTGACAACCTCATTGTTCAGCTTTAGCAGCTTGAAGACATCGTCCGTGGTCTGTCCACTGTTCAACCAACCGTGGAGCTGCGCGTGGTTGGCCGACTTGGCAATTTTGTTAGCTTCTCTCTAGGTGAGAGAAATTTAGACTGATCACTCTCTCGTCAGTGCCGTCGCTTCCAATGCTATCAGTCCTCGATGTCCTCTTACTGGAAGGATTCATGGGAGCACGAGTTCTCGAATATTGTAATGCTCGAAAGTTGGAGTATATCCATCCGCCGGCGACTCCAGCCGGATATTTCTCGGATCCCTCTTAGTTGGATTGAGCTTTGTAATTCGTTGGGGCCTCGAACAATGCGCGCCATAACAAGCTGCGACGAAGCAAAAGTTGACAAGTGAGTGGTTTTCAGACTGTGAGATTCTGTGGAGCAGAGCAGTGATGCCGCTTGATATCATACTTTGAAGGAGAACGTGATATCAGTTCCAACAATTCACAAATTCATTCCCAATGTGGTCAAATCAAGCCTGGAATAAAAGCAAGTTGTGTATTCGCTATTTGGCGAATAGGGGGTTGAATTGGCATGCAAGCCCAACCCAACGACCTAAAGACGATCGGACCATCTCAAGTCGAACTTCGCCAAGTATGTGGTATACAACATTTTCCCTTCTAAGGAGGTCCCCACAACGTTGGAGACAGCTGCAGGGTCCTTCTTGGCTAGCACCCACTTGTTCAGCAATGAAGCCTGCATGTCAGTAGCAATCTTCTCAGTTCCTGGGTCTTTCTTCGCCGCAATAAGCATTTTGGACAGCGCGTCATCGCCGAAGTAAGTTCGGAACGTGTCGATCATCGATATCTGGTTCTTTTTGGGCAGCTCCAAGTTCAAATCGTCCATGTACTTGAACCAAACGTTCAAGTTCGGGTTCTTAAGAACCTTCTCCACTCCAGCATCCAGCTGTAGTATCATGAAGGCGTCGTCAGCAGAAAAACCCATGTTCTTCCAGCCCTCCAACTGCTTAGTCTGCAGCGTCTTCGCTAGCACCTCCGTCTTCTTGACTTTCGATGCCGCTTGAAGCATCGTTGCTAGAGCCTCGTCGCCATACCTAGCCGTCAATGAAGTGATCATAGCTGCTTCGGCGTGCCTCGGGTCGATCATACGGACGTAGGCGACCCAGACATTAAAGTCCGAATTGTCGAAGAGCAGCTTGGAGTCCACCTTGTTCAGTTTCAATTTCGTGAAGATGTAGTCCGATGGCTTTTTCTTCTCGGCGTATGTCAGGAGATTGTCAAGCGTGACTTTCTTGGAGAATACATTCTTGATCGCCTCGACTCCAGGGATGGATTTGAAGTTAATCGCTCTCTCTTCGTCGTTCTCGCTCGTGATGGTGTCAGCTCTCAGTAACCGTTTCGAAGAAGGCTGGACAGCATTGATCCGCGACGTGACCATTCTTGAGTCTACCACCTCGTAGGCATCATTGACACTAGCAATGAAAGCAGCAGTAACTAGCAGGACAATGTACTGGGGCCCCATGACTGAACTTGATGCTTGGAATCTACCGGTAAGCAAGTTGGGAAGTGAGGAACCAAACGGGCAACGATTTTTGCGGACTGGGAGTGGATGGCGGGGGGTACAGACTGTATCGTACAGTACCAGTGACCCGCTGTTTCGTTTTCTACCCAACCGATCACACTTTTTAGCACCATCCGGAATCGTCGATACGTACAGCGACTCGCTGTCAGCGAGGGAGAGTCAAAACGGCACTGATTACAATACCGTACATGTATTGTGCTTTTCAGTTAATTTGGCTAAACGGCCCGAAAAAAGTATGGGTAAATCGGAGGGGTAGGTTGCAGTTGCGAACGATTAGTAGGGGAACATCAGCCAGCACTTCACCTTTAATGTAGAGTATCGGTGCATGTATTGGCAGTGTCTGCGAAAGGAACTTTTCAAAAATGTGTGCACTTGGCTGTTGTTCTTGCGTTTCGTGAAGGTCATTGCGTAGCCTCCCACTGCAGTATATACTCTCCAAAAAGCCTAATGACAGATTCCCTGAGCATTTTTCCTCCGTCTACAGCCGTGCGTTGGGAGCGCAACCAAGTCAAACGCGAAGGGCAAGAATCGCACCGTTGTTGCCTGCAGACGATTCGAGAACGCAGAGAGAAGATCAGTAGTAAGGCCGTAAGCTTACAGAACCTTCTTATCCAGGATTTAGTGTTTATTACTTTAGTCAAAACACTTTTAAAAAAAGTACAGTATGTTAAAAGTATTAGTAATATTTTTTTAAATCCATGTACCGATCGGAAAATGCTTTCCCAGCATCTGGATGGAGATGCAACTTCGGATCGGTTTGAGTAGAAAAAAGGATGTACCACAAACAGTATTTCGAATTGATGTCTGAACTTGTACATGTAGGTACCGAGTTGTTCCCAACTGCATTGTCCGTACATCTTTAGTTGGTTCAGCCATTCATTCCCTCACTTGATAACTCACACTCCAGTCCTCGCGGCCCCAATAACATTTTGAGTCGATGCGGCTCCACTACGTTGTGGTGCTGGCTGCTGCTGTCGCCGTTACTGCCGATGCTGCCTCAGTGGCGACGAACTCGAAGCTGACTGCATCACACTCCACTACTGCTGAGAACACGAAACGGTTTTTAAGGACTGCTACTAACGACGAAGAGAGGGGGGTCAACTTCAAAGCTATCCCCGGTGTCGAGGCGATCAAAAATGTATTCTCCAAGAAAGTCACGCTTGACAATCTCCTGACATACGCCGAGAAGAAAAAGCCATCGGACTACATCTTCACGAAATTGAAACTGAACAAGGTGGACTCCAAGCTGCTCTTCGACAATTCGGACTTTAATGTCTGGGTCGCCTACGTCCGTATGATCGACCCGAGGCACGCCGAAGCAGCTATGATCACTTCATTGACGGCTAGGTATGGCGACGAGGCTCTAGCAACGATGCTTCAAGCGGCATCGAAAGTCAAGAAGACGGAGGTGCTAGCGAAGACGCTGCAGACTAAGCAGTTGGAGGGCTGGAAGAACATGGGGCTCTCGAATAACGGAGTCTTCAAGCTGCTTCAACTTGACCGCGGCGTGGATAACCTGCTTGTCAACCCGAACTTGAGTATCTGGATCAAGTACATGAATTACATTGGCAAGAGTGGGCTTGATGATGAAGCGGTCATGATCAAGGCGTTCATGGCACACTACAGCGACCAAGCTCTGACGAAAATGCTAATGGCAGCGAAGGGTGACCAGAAGACGAAGAAACTCGCCACAGACTTGCAGCTTGCCCAGCTCAAAAATTGGGTGCTCAAGAAAAAAGACCAGAAGGACGTGAACAAACTCTTGGGTGTGAAAGGAACGGCGGCCAATAATCCGAACAGGGCGCTTTGGAAACAGTATGTTCGCGACTACAACGCGAAGTGGATAACCGTAGCTTAGGTCGGAAGTAATTCTTCTTCAAAGTAATTGCTATTGCGTCATTTAATATGGCACAATCAAGGATTTGAGTCATCTCGGCACTGCTGAGTCGGTAGACGTAGCGATAAAAGTTGATTAATCTCAACAGACACTACCAGCTTCGTCGACCGTTAGGATGTGGCACTGGAAGAAGTGGGCCACAGCGTTGGGAACACGCTTTGCTGGATAATTGTCCGCGTAGTTTCCAATTCGAAGTGAATCTCTTTTTGTCTTCGCGACACCAGGTTTCCACCCCCGAAGTTTTGTAGGTTTGAAATTAATTGAAACTTTGCGCTTCGTATGTTGCCGCAAACTGGTTTTACGATTTTGAAAACGAGTGTATTTACTACCCCCTCATGATGATTTTTTTCAAGGTGTTGGCTTGCAAGAAGTTTCGACAAAATGTTTGACTCGTCAGGATGCATCAGGCCACGGGATAAATGGAAACCAGTTTTTAAGCCACTTCACGCAGAGCTTCAACGTGTCCATCTGCTGCAAAGCAGATACCCTCGCAATAGCAGTAGTTAACGTTGAACTCAAATATGTGCAGCGCTTGCCATTGACTCATACCGAAACTTGTTAACAGATCGGTCGAGGGCACGCAGGAGGTAAATTCAGTTCGTCCAGCAACAGATCCAGAGCGCAAACCTTCGCTGCAGTGTCCAGATCAGGTACGAAAGTGTTGAACGGCGACAACACCGAGTCATTCTGACGCTCCACAACGTATAGAAGCTGACGCGATCTCTGTTTCAATTCTCTCAGCACAATGCCAGCGTGCTCCGCAAATCCATCAAAGCTGAAGCTTTTTTCACAGCACATGCACGTTATATGTCGTGCCGTGAGTGGCAGATGATTGAAAGCTAACCATCCAGGCTTGCGCGGAAACGAGTGGCCGGGTACTGGTGTTTCCGAGCATGCAGCACGGTCTGCAAGACTCCCATTTACCATCCTCATCACGTACTTCGGTGGAAGGCAAACGACCTGCGCCAAAAAATCCAAGCTTGCTGGATCCGACAGCCGAGCCGCAATCGAGGTTTTGTCGCTTCGATGCTTCGGACGCTTAAAGAGTGCAAGAGTCCGGAGCCTAGATAAAGCGTCTGGAATCGCCTTTGTGGAAGCCTCAGGATTCGTCATAGTCGTGGTGGTCGAAATGATAGCGGCGGCGAGCGCCTCCTGCCTCATCGAGTGGCTTCTACGCGACTTGGTTGGCGTGTTGTTTAAACTTTGACGGGCGGCCCAGCTCCTCAAAGCCGGCAGGAAATTCTCCAGTGGTGTGTGCTGCGTTGTGTCACGGTGTTCGACGAACAAGTATGGCATCGGGTCTTCATTTGCATTCTTCACGTTCTTGACCAACCTGCTATCTGTATGATGTACGAACTCGGCGTAGTTGAACTGCTTGTCGCAACAATCGCACTGAATAATTGCCATCTTCTTGGGCGACCAGATACACTTGCCCGACTTCATGACACCAGACTCTCGAAGGCTTGACGTGCGAGAGCACATAATCGGAAAGCGCCAGCGACTGGTCTTGTCATCATGTTGGACTCGCACAGCGCTCACAAGTTTGTCCCCTGAAGGCGCGGGCTGTTCAGCCTCACTAACAAGTTCATACGTTACCCTCGGTGCTGGTTTTTCCCGTCTCTGTGGCATTGTAGGTTGTGCAACTGACGCGTCCTGAGGCTCAGAATTTGGTTGTTCGCGCTGATGCGTCACTGCTTCATCTCTCTCGGTCACTTGCTTCGGATCTGAATGCCCGGGCATAATATTCTTGTTGTTGGCCTCCAGCTCCGATTCGGACTCACCCTTAGTCTGCTGACAAAGCTCACCGTCTCCTTGTAGTGGCGAACTCTGTCGTTCATCTACAACCGCATTAACCTGCGGATGAATCTGTTGATCTTGAGCTGTAATCTCTTCTAAAGCTCCACCACCAGCATCCACATCCACGTGCTCTGCGGTGGCTTCTTTTTCAACACCCCCCACCTCGCTCTTCGACCCAGCACTTGCTTTTGTCTTGGTCGCACCACTTTCCGTCATCAGTTCATTACTTTGTGGTGATATGCTCCCGGATCGCAACGTTGATCGTCGTGCAGCCCGTGCGTCAATTACTTGTTCGCCAGGTGTGGTGCTGCTTCCCTCTGAACGTCGACTGTGTGAAGCCGAGTTCGATCGGTTTCCAGTGTTATTTTTCCTAGCGTTAGGCACTTGACATTTCTGCTCTTGTTTCCGCTGTTTCTTCAACTCCGCGTCATTAATCATCTGCATGAGCTTTCGTTGACGATAGAGACGCAACTTCTCTGGTTGCGAGCAAGTCGGGCAGTCGCAGTCCCACAGATACCCGCCACTCTCGTAGAAATCCACAAACGCAGCCTTGCACGAGGCGCATCGGAAAATATTCCCGCGGTGTTCAAGCCACAAGCGGTCAATCTGGTCCAGAATTGGCGTGTTCTCGTCTACGTAGGGCTTGAAAGCGTGCACCAAGCACTTCGCATGATACGCCCGTCGACAGGCAGTACAGTGCATCAACACGCAAATGTTGGCCATTTTCCTGCAAAATTCACACCGACGGCCGCCTTGATCACCAACTTGCTGCGGTGAGCGGTTTTCTTTCGTCTCAACTCTAGTTTTGTGTTTGTTAACCTTCGTTTTCTGCGTGTTCTTGCTCGTCTCCTCTCCTTTCACCCGCAGATTCGAGCTGGTGGTGATGCTAAATGGCAGCGGCGGTAAGTCCGTGATAGCCGGTGCAACCTGCAAACCCCACGTAGCTTCGTTTACCGCAGCTTGCCGCCTTTTCTTACCAGCGATTTTCCTGGTATCTTGAGTCACTTTTTTGCTTTTGGTCCTCGACAGCCGAGACCGCTTTGTAGTAGGTCCAGTTGTTGCACTCGGCCGCTTCTTTGCGTTGAAAAACCTTTCTTCTTCTTTGACTTGGCGTGCTATTCCGGCATTGGCAGCTACTGCAGCAGCTCTCGCAGGTCTTTTACCTGGTTCCTGCATTCCTGCGTTCTGATTATCGGAGACTGTGTCGGCAGTTGTGGAATTTCGTGATGGAGCATCGCCGATGGCTGCTGCAATGAGCATGGCCAGGGTTTTTTCCTCGGCTTTTGCTTGTTTGGCCATGCTGGCATTGGCGGCGGCAGCTGCAGCTCTTGGAATTCGCGTTCTCATCACGTGATGGATAGTGACACAGTCTGATGGGGTCAGCTGACGTACACTAATGCCACTGGCTGGCTAGTGGCGGTATAAATCTCTTTTGATTGGCGTATATCTTGACGAATGCCTCACACGTATTGGCCCAAAATGCGACGGTAGGCTTGAAATGGCTACAAAAAAGGTAGCCATTTTTAGATGTTGAAGTGGACGTTGACCAGGATTGTGCACAACTTTCATCAAGCATTGCGGCTATGGCTCGAGCTCCGACGACGCCACAAGGGAGAGGAAAGGGGCGAGGTCGAGATCGGATCTCGATCGTGAAGGTCGCTTCGAGAGTCAAAACGCCGTTGTCAAGTTCCAGTGCAGCGGCTGCAACTGTGACCAAGGGGTCTGTCGATGAGGCCAATGCTGGTGCCACGAGCTCAACCGCTGCTGGTAGTCTGGAGAGCGAAGAGCAAGGAGGCAAATTGAAGGGTTTCAGTCGAGCTGCGCACTCCATCATGACAATGCACAAACTCCAGACCGCGTCGGAACCCAACGAAAGTGTGACACAACTACCGACAGAACGAAAGAATCCGTGGGCGGCTGTCATGAATAGTGTTTCGCGCAAGGTTTCACGGCAGAGCGTAGAGGTGGGGCTTGGTCTCGGGGCGAACAGCGGTGCAGGTGCTATGTCGGATAAGCGCATTTCGCTGGCTCAGATGCTCAAGAGCAGGGAGATGAAGAACCTCGTGGAGCAAGCGCTCGTTGCCAAGAAAGTAGGTCGGGGGACAGGCGTGCCTGAGGAACAATCAAGTGTGATGTCGCACTGGATCAAGTTGTCAACGTTGCGGCGAAAGCAGAATGAAACGGATGAAGAGGGAGGAGATAGCGGAGGCAGACCCAATACCAGCAACAACAACGATGAAGACGAAGAGAGCGAGACGTGGGAAGATCTCAATGGGGTGCATTCAGGCTTTGACCTGGATACCACCGCTAAAGGACATCAACTGTACGGACGCACGCTCATTCTAGAGGAATCTTGCCGTCGTGCTCTTGCGCAGGACGGCGAACAGCGCTCTCAGATGGATTTACAATCACTGAGCGTTTGGTTCCAGACCACAAAGCTCAAAATCACGACAGATTTTGAGCGTTTACAACCATCAGAGCTGGACTTGCTTTGCCGGCGCATGACTTGTGTATCATTCCACCCCGACGAGGCCATTTTCCGACAAGGGGACGAAGGCGACGCGCTCTACATTGTCTTCAGCGGCACCGTGGAAGTACGTGTGAGTCAACGCATCCTTGGTGAGGTAGTTGAGGTCACCGTGTGTGAGCTGGGTAAAGGTGACTACTTTGGTGAGCGCTCACTGCTCAACAACGATGTCCGCGCTGCTACAGTGCTGTCAAAGACTGCAACTGAGCTCGTGAAAATCACGCGGAACGACTACAACCTCATGCTGAAAAATGACCAGCTCGAATTCCTCTCGCGTATGCAGATCGCCAATGGCATTGGTGTCCAGCGTCCTGTACAGCGGACGCAGCGGGAGTACATCAAAGTGCTGACCAAAAAGAAGCACGCACGCACCAAAGCTGATATCGATATGCTCAGCGAGTACCTTCAAACACTCAAGTTCTTCCGAAGCTTGCCAAAAACGTTCGTGCGCGAACTTTGTACTGTTGTAGACTTCCTTACGCTGCCTGCGGGAGCTTGTGTGTTCCGCGAGGGTGAAATCGGTGACCTGTTTTACATCATTTTCAGTGGTTCTGTGGACGTGAACATTAATTCTAAGGACTTCAAAGGCAATATGCAAATGACGAAACTCATCAATCTGACGGAAGGTTCCCACTTTGGTGAGTTGGCTCTCATGAAAGGCCGAGGTGTACGCAGTGCAACGGTGATCACACGCGAAGAGTGTCAGCTTTTGATGATCTGCGAGAAAGATTACAATTCTACTCTTCGTCGCATGCAGAAGAAGGATATGGCCAAGCGTGTGGGTGTCTTGGACCAGATTCCAATGTTCCAGACACCTGAGTGGACTGGTGAGCTGCTTAAGGAGCTATCCTATGTCTTGCTGGAGCAAAAGATGTCAACAGGTAGTGTGTTGTACAGACAGGGTGACCGTGCCACACATGTCTACTTTGTTGTTCGCGGCGAAGTTGTCGTCACAAAAGAAATCACTGATCCGTTCACCCAAGTCAAACATGAAGTTTTCGTGGAGCGTATAGGCCGTTTCCGCGTGGTCGGCGATGATGCGTACGTAGTATACCGTAGCTGTAAGTTTTGCTGGTCTAATTGATGCGGGGCTTGTGTTGATGTAGGGCTGCCGGGGTAAATTTCCATGAAGTACTCCATCGAGAAGTGACGGTCAGTGCAAGTACCCCAGTCGAAATTCTGTTGTTATCGAAATACGATGTTTTCCATCGCCTATCGCGATCGGCACGTGAAACGTTACGAGCTGCTGCTCAATCACACGCAGAAAGCATCGTGTACTTGGATCGTTTTCACAAGACACAAAAATGGGAGGCGTACAAACAGAAAATACTCCGAGAGCATGTCAACCACGAACGCATTGAGAAAATTTTGCCTTCCGCAGCGATGCGGAGTGGAGCAAACAAGAAAACGAAAGCTGAAACACTTGCCAAGACTTCACAGTCACGTCAAGCCACCACGGCTAGAACTGAGTCTCGAAACAGTTCCTCCATCCCTAAAAAAACTGGGTCAGGCCGAGGATTGCAGTCTCTTAGAACCATTGAAAGCATCGTGCTACCTGCATTACCCCTCCCTCCTTCGACTGACGATGGGAAAGCTCTAGATTCGTCTCGCTCAAGCGGCGCAAATTCGGCAAGGCAGGCCCTAGTTCCTGCAAACGAGCTACTTCTGCTGGCACAAGAAACCAAGGCCATAAAAAAGTGTTTGAACCCGGATCGAACGCTTTGCAACTACGTTACGTCGTTCAACGTGGACGCACCTCCTAGCTCTGCTCGGCAACGCCAGTTGGACGGTGTCCTGGTAGCCGAAGAACGGCGACAAGCTGAGGTTTTGAAGGAAGGTAATCCACTAGCCTTTTTTGACATCAAAGTCATCGAGAAACAAATTGGGGCAACGTGGAACCGCAACACAAAGTCTCTAAACGGCGTTGAACAGTGTGACAACGATGATCCAAGCGGAGGTCTGATACCAGAAACGCAGCGTACGTCCTCCGTGTCGCCGCTGCGTCAGACTTCCCCGAGTGTACGAAACTCGAGCAGAAGCTTAAAGATCACACCTCAAGCCTTGAGCCAGCTTCTGCAAGAGAACTTTATCTTTTCACGTCCTGCAGGAAGTAAACCAGAAGGATATGACGGCCGCCGTACGAGGCTACCGCAGCACAAGGCGAGTTCTCTCAAGGATGCAATACGAAAATTTTCATCCTCGCCCACAAAAGCCCATTCACCTTCACGATTCAATGTGGACCGGATTCAGACGGACAGCACGGGCGAGACAGACTACGTTCTTTTTGGGTTTATGGACGAAACCAGTGACGATAGACCAGAGGCCATCTTTGTTCCCAAGAAGTCACCAGCTTTCCAGATTCTTCAGTCCGCTCGGTCTCTTTTTGCAGCCCGTGAAGCTGTTGACCGGCTGCAAGAGGATGACAGTGCGGATAGTATCAAATACTACGCCTTGCCATTCAAGACGTTTGCATTGATGCCACTTGCTGATCGATCTAAGGTCGACGAAGAGCGTCTTCAGTTGCAGCAGTTCGGAGAGATAGGGACTAGAACGAAAGCGCCAACTAGCCCTTCGATTGAAGATTCGACAAGCTCGCTGCAGTCGGTGACAGAAGACCCAGATGTGCACTTTGCGTCATTTCAGGAAGTGGTGGGTTCTTCGGTTTTTAGCATGTCTGACAAGACTGAGAGACGACCTGCCTTGTCCGGAAGTACGGTCGACAGCCCCAATCAATCTCCATCCAGCCCCCCTCGTGTCACTAACCAGTCGATTTTTGCTACACCGCGAAGGAAGACGTTTAACTCAGCAGCTGCAACCAGCAGCAGCACTCGAAATGCATTCGCAGTTGCGAGTGTAGTGCTCTCGAAGCTCGAGGTGGCTCATTCCCAGTACGAGGAGCCGTTTGTTGCCGTCCACGCACTCTTTTCCTCTGAAATGGAAGCTGTGACGCATGCCATGAGCTTGAAACCCGCACAGCTGCTGAAGAGCGCGATGGTGTGTGTCTTTCCTATCGGGAAGTGGGTTCGTCTCGAGCACGCGCACGATTGGTGCGTGCAGGTTGAAGCGAATAAACGAGAAAAGCGTGCTCCGTCCTTCTCCGGGGTAGCGGCTGTCTCCACTTCCCCCACACCTTTCAGCCCAAACGCACGTTCCAGACGCTTGACGCTGGCGTCAGAGCCTCCGCAGCCGAGTTGGCAGCAAGAGCGCGACGAAGCCAAGCGTATTCACCACTTTATCTGCGCGCGCATGGGCGCTCCTTTGCCCGACAAGAAGAAGGATCGCACGGAAGAAAGTGGCGGCTTCACACCGCAGCCACTTGTATCCCTGGAGGACAAACTGGACACGCTCCACAACTACCTTCAGGCGACTGCAGCGTTCACGGCTCGAACAGGACACGGAGGGGTGGCTATGCTCAAGTACCGGCAGGTGAAGCGTTTCGGCTCCATCATGCGCTCACGCATCGCTGGCTCCCAACCTCACAGCAATAACAGCAGCAGTGGTGGCAACAACAACAACGGCTCACTATCTCCACGCGCCTCCTTTTCTACGGTCGTTCCCGGATAGTGCAACTTCAACCATAAAAGGCAACAAAGTGACCATCACTCATGCGTGTCAAACCAGCAATAGAACTATATTCACTTGCCAGACCTGGCCACCACAGGATATAAATACGCAATGCATCTGACCCCACGCGATAGCATTCCTTATCAGGCATCCTGGTTGCACATGTAAATATATAGCAGGAGTCCTTGACGGCCAGCTCTTTTCAAGATATGGTACACTGTACCTCATAAGGTCGGACCAATGGTGTGGCGTACACACCCTAGCGTGCCGTACACCAAATCAATTGAAGCCACCTGTACTTAGTACTTTTAGAAGGTTTCGGACTGCAGCCAAATCCCATGGTAAGCTTACCTGCATTGATTTTAGTGCAGCGCGAGTTGTTGGCAAAGGCCCCGACACATTCGGCGCAGTCGTCAGGGGTCGCTCTTGCGTGAGTCCCTATGGTGGGGTTACCGCGGCGTATGTTCGGCGGCGCTGGGATCCATGTGTCGTCAACAACCCGACACTCGCTGCTCGGTCGCAGCCGATTAGCAGCGATTAGCGATTGCCGCTTCTCTCTCGCCACCATTTGACTCAAAGCGGCGAGCGAGGGATCGACCCAAGGCTTCAGCACCGCTTATTCGTGGCTGGTTCAACACTTTCGAAGGGGGTAGGGGTCTCGCCCTAAAAACAAAAACCGGTGCAAAACCCCGAGTCTATTTTGCGCCGAGACCAACTCTCCCCCGCGGTCTGGTCTGGTCATTCCGCCGTCTCCTCACAAATAGACTCGACACTGCACTGGGCCTGCCAAGTAGTCAGTGCAAAGAGTAGCAGCAGGCACGTCCCCATGGCGGCCAAGCGCACCAAGTCGCGCGTGTTCCGCGGCTCGCGGGTGGAGGACGAGGTCGCGCTCTGCGCC
>JAHWLE010000352.1:0-25766 GCA_024679135.1 Phytophthora foliorum | reverse complement strand
CGATCGATTCGGATCAGCCGGTGCTGGATTGTTGACTTCATTGCCGTCAGCCAGACCAACAAGCTCCGCCAAGCAGCAGCAGCGCAGCCAAAAACTGCAACAATTACGGATGCAACAGCAGATACAGTCTCGATATCAGCATATTGGAGGTGCAATGGTGTTTCGCTGGAGTACAACGGATGGCCACTTCTATCGGGAGGTCATATTTTCAAATGTCATTGCTGGGTTTCTGGTGGGCTCATTTCGATGTACTCAATGGGGTCTAAATGGTTTCGCGTCGTCCGGGTGAATAGCGCGTGTGAGTTTGTACAATATCGAGCCGGTGGATCGACGTTGTAGGGGCCCTCGACAAATAGCTGTGGGTACCGTTGGTTCCCTCAAGATTATGAGATCATGAGTAGAGACGATGGATCACAGGTTTGCTCGATAATCGTATCGTCAGGCGTGCGTTGCTGTCTTGTTGGACCAGACCCGTTAAATAAGGAAACTGATGGCGTGTTCACTGTGAACGCCTGATATATCCGACACGTCCGCGCACTTTGGAGATAAATTCGTGGCAGAGATGGCATAGTTTCATGTGTTCTTGGTTCTGAGCAGGAAGTGAATGGTGAAAACTGGTCGGGGGACTCATGGAATGAATTTGAACTTGCGAATGGCGCTGATAACTGTGAGCTTTCAGCTCTTTTGATGCAAATATGCGGATTTTGCGTGATGGTGAGGAAAGGTGTCAGCATGGACCCTTTTCGCCAGCAACAACCAAAAGCTTGCATTAGTCACGTCCACAAAGACAGCGCCACTAAAACTACATCTATGTCTGATTCAAGCCATTGAGCTACGAAGATCACGGCTAGAAATCACAACAAGGTGCCCGAATTCTAACGTTCCAGGAAGGGAATTGAGTTGATTAACTGATTACCTGGTTGCTACTACACTTGGTTTATTCCAGGCTGGAATTTCCAGCTTACCAGCTGACCAGATCAAGGTGGAACCGCGACGTAGCCGCCTTGAACTTCGAGCTGTGGCGTCCACTGGAGCTCTCTAAACACGACGGATCGAGTCGCAGCAGACATATCCGCGAGCTTCGTCTGCGGGCTCCACTGGTTTTGCGGCACGTACGCTGCATGGGCAACGACGCCACGGAAGAATACGAAGCGGTCTCGTTGGTCGACAGAGATAGGAAGGCCCCGCTCGTCCAGGTGCTCTTCCAACACGAGCGTCATACTGATACGTTGAACGACAGTGTCATGACTAAGGTGGCTCCTGTCGTGATCCCCACGGGTTCGACCACCATGGTGTGTGTCCGCGTCCAAGCTACTTTCTCTAAACGCATAAAAGTCGACTTCAAACGTGTTTATTCTGTCAGAGAAGCTGGCAGCATAGTCTCCAATGGACCACCCTCCAGAAGTTGGCAACATCGACGAGATGCCGCTTGGGGTCACCCGAAAGCCTCGCAAGCGTCCATCCAACACCAATTCGGTGGGCTTCATCCCATTCAGCATAGGAAGCGCTGAACGCACAGACAACCACGAGCCGCTGTCCTGAACCGCGATGTCAATACAGGCGAATTCGTGCATCCACCGCGACAACGCCACAAGTGATGGCTCCACTGACGGACTCTGCTCCTGCGGAATGCTAGCTACATGAATAGAGCCTGGTTCTAGAAGCCATCGACGGCTCCACAGACTGTACGACGTATCACCCGGTGATTCACCCTCACTCGTCCAGCCACGCTGATTTTCACTTAGGCTCGTGTCACTCACAAACATTGTTTCCTGGATCTGGACCCTGAATGCACGGAAGAGGTTTTCTACTGTCTCCACCTGCGAGTTCGAAGGCGTTTGGCCCATTAGCAAAATCGACACCTCGACCCGAAGTGTACTGAATCGCCGCTGGCTGTAAATCACTGAGAGCACGTCATCCACCAGCGCTGGGAGTGCAATGCGATCCCCTGCTGTCGACCCCAACTGAAGTAGATCGCCCAGTATATCGTACAGAGCTAACACCAGCGTAATAAACCTACCATGAAGCTCCTGTGTATCAATATGTACGGATTCCACAGCAAATGCCGACTGGAGCGCGTACAGGATAGCGCGCGAAGATAACGCACGAAACAGAAGATGAGCAGCCGATTGCATGACTGCCTGCTCACGCGAGGACCATTGTTCGTGTGGACATGGCGGTGTGCTTCTGCAAAGGCCGAGCAAGAACGAGCTCATGACTCCTTCTAATTGCGAGGTTCGGCTCCTAGGCGAAGCACGAAGCGCACCAGCTGCACGCCGCCAATGTGATCGGATCTGCTCGTCCAAGCTGTCGTCAGTGGCCCTCACGTCGGACAGGGACACGCAGCTGAGAAAACGCCACAAAATGGTCAGGTGCTTCGTTTTCTCCACCAGACCAGAGTGGCGGACACGGGCGTCATAAACCCAGAAGCCCGTGTCACTGTCGATGCTGCCAGCCGCAGTACGATGGGCCGTGCTGCCAACCTGAGTGCTAGCATACGCTCGTTGATCTTCTGGTGCATCCTCGAACTTGCTTTCGAGCTTGTAGCTTGTATTAGGCAGTGCATCTGCTGTTTGCCGACCAAACGAGTCGATCTCCATGTCATGTGACGTCGAGGCAGTAATTTCAGGAGTATCAACATCCACAGCTGTAAACGTGCTGCCAGAGGCCACATCGAGTGCAGGTAGGTCGCATCCCGCGTCGCGGGAATTGGTACCAGACCGTCGGTAGGAGATGAGTGAAAACGCAGGCGACTCGTGCCGCGCTAGAACAGTCGCGTCGACCTCCCCTGGCTCGGACCTGATGCCTGTGAGCTGGAAGATATACACCACCAGGTGGTGCGTCATCTCCCGCTGCGTCCTGGTGATGCTGCTGTCGTAGCTGTAGAGCCACTTGGGGAACCGGTGGTTGTTGAGCACGTACAAGGCGGCATTCTGCGGATCCGACCCGAGTCGGCCGCGACATTGAACACAGGAGCCACCACAAACAAAACAATCAATGTCTGTGCTATTGCTACAGATAAAAAGAGCGCCGCGAACCTTAGGGAGCGCCTTCTGCTTCCCCTCGCCTTCTCGATCTGCTCGGATCCACAGCGTCTGCTTCGCCTGCCGCTTGCCAGTGGCCAGGAGACTCGCGGGCAATGGCACGACCTCCCCGGGTTGCAGTTTGCGCTCGTTCTCGTGGCTTGGCTCGTCCTCCCGCTGAAAGTCCGGAGTGGCCGCCAAGTGAGTGGGCCACAAGGGCACGACCCGCGAAGGCTCAAAGCGAGCGCACACCAGCACGTTCGCTTGGCCAGCAGCGGCCAGCTCCGCCGCGAACGTCACCTGCACGTGGATGGACGTGCCGCAGTAGCAGCGCTGGACGTGCTCCGGGCAGCAGTGCGGGAAGCATCGCAGGAGCTGGCGGTCGGACACAAGAGGCCACAGTTCAGGCGAAAGTCCTCTGCGAGGTTAAGGAGGCGGCCACGGACCTTGACGCCCCGTTCTCGGTTGCTCCTGGACGTACAAAGGTGTGAGTGCACGGGTGCGCGCAGTGGCTGGAGACTGAGGCCGCACCTGGCGTAGTAGCGGCGGAAGAGCGGGTGGTCGTCCTCACTGCAGCTCAGACGCTGGAAGCGACATGAGACCACACGCACCATGACTGGCTTCGCTGCTGGTCGCTGGATCGGGTGCCGAAAGGGGGAGAAATCTAAGATGGACGACGCTACGTGGAGACTTTTGGACTAAAAGAGACCGTGGCTCGGGGACGCACCGCATCCACCGTCCCACTACGGCGTCAAAGGGTTACTGAACTGAAAATAGTATACGGCCTGGCAAATTTAGCAAATGCGACCCAATTTTGTTTCAATTTTGCACCGTGCAGTGGAGACGTATCCGTGGATATGCTGCTGGTTTCTCTGCGAGTGTGGGCAAACCTCTGTTTTTGGTCTTTTTCAGAATGGTGGGTTTATTTCGTGGTTTTGATAACGGGAGAACTGCAACTATCCATTTACCTTGCAGAGTTAGTACAAAGTCTTGCAAATCCATGTGTAAACTGTGGACCGACTGAGCCTATATTATGCACACATTTGTAATTTCGTATTGTGAATTTCTGAAATCGCCCCAATACAAATTCAAGTCGTTTACTGAAACTAACACTGGTATCCTGCTAACATGAAAATACGACTACGACCAGATAATGGTAAAATCAAGTGCATTTTACTCCAGTTATTTTGCCGCCTAGCAGAGGCAAACGATTGTCAATACTAGCTGTATTAGATCACAGTGGGTGTGTTGCTTGGGATTCTACAGAAGGAACTTATTCTAGAAATTCGTTTCACAGGGCATTTGCCGAAGAAAAGTTTACCTCTGTTGAATCCGTGGCCACTTCCACGATCACTAGTCGTAATGGACAATGCCAAGATTCATATGTACCGCGAGCTAGAACAGGTGAGCTTTGAGATTTTGCTGATTAATATATATGTTAGTGCTAACCTGAAATATATTTGCTGCATGCAGGTTATTCATCAAACTGGTGCACGGCTACTGTATCTTCCTCCTTATTCCCCTCAGCTCAATCCAATCGAGGTCTGTTTGGACTTCTCAAGCGGTGGACACAAAAGAACGCGAACCTCGTATTTCCGTTGTATCCTGGATTGATCCTCAACGTTGCGATGTGCTTATGCAGCAAACCGCCCAAGAACAGCAAACGTGGCGGAGTCTTGAATCTCTATGCGCACTGCTGATACGACACATCTCTTCGAGTATCAGAGTTTAGAATATCATCAGAAGCTGGGGATAGCGAGGAGGAACTCCAGTGAAGCAACAAGTTGTTATTGCTTTTCCTCGCTGCAGCCATTTAATATTAAATAGATTTCTTAGTCGTCGACCCTGGGAGCGGTGTGGTCCGAGTCGGAATGTCCGCGCTTTGTGGTATCATAGCCTCCGGTTGGAATTCGTGAACATACCACGAGAAAAAATATCGTGCTGTGGCAGCCGCAGAGCAGCCCGCAACGATGATCGCTTCACCCGAACTTTCACCCATGCACCAAAGAGTTCCACTTCTATTTCAACGGCCTCTTCCTCGATACCATCTTGCTCGTATGTAACTGAGCCAGAGGAAGCTTACGTGAGATGAACGTCTGCTAAAGACGTACGGGATTTAAGGCCCGTACATCTTTAGCAAAAAAAACGTGTTCCTCTCTAATAGACTAAAACTAAAAATATGTAATGACACTATTGACCAATCACATAGTGCCAGGTCACTGTCCCCTTTTGACCAATAGGAGGACAGAACCTTTCAATTGACAGAGTGACGGGAAGGCCCGTTTCATCCTCCCCAACTTAAGGGACCATACACAGTGTGCGAAGAAAGAAAACAAAAGGAGAAGGCAAGCGAGATCAAGGACCTGTTGGGTCGGACGTGTGGGCTACAACGTCGAACTTGATGGACACATTGGCCGAGTGGTCTAAGCCGCGGGGCACCAGTCTTCGGGCGTGGGTTTGAATCCCACGTGTGTCAAACTTGCTTGGTGGTGGAGAGCGCAGATAGGACTTCGATGAATCCGGATGGCGCCGCGTCGGCAGATCTCCTGCCGACTGAACCAGGAACACCAGTGATCACAGGGACGTGGGGACCGTCTCGTCGGCGGCAGACGTGCCGCTGACAAGCCAGGCAAGCACGGCTCCGATGAACACCACAACATCCAAGGAGACAGTGTACGTAGTTGTATCGCGGGTCGCGCGCGATGTAACGCGCGCGTCAGTCCAGCCGAAATCTTCCGTGTTCTCGTTGCGCGCATCGGGCGGTCGCTCGATGAAGCTAGTTACGCGAGCGCCTCGGCCTTGGCTTCGTATGTCGCCACCACTGTGGGGGCATAAGCAAGCAGAGTCTCGCGAGCCTCCCACGTATCATCCGCGGGAGGATATCCAAGCCAACGTTCGCGATACCGGCGAGTAAGAGGAACCCGTTGCGTTCGGCCGCGGGTCATCCCGCGGCCAGGGTGATTGGGGCCGTGAGGATCGTCTGCGTGAACCACAATATGGTCAACGATCCAGCGTCGATCTCCGACAACAGGCGAGGGTGGACCATCGTGCCGGAATGTGGCCGGCGCGGACGAAGATGCGTCAAGGTTACGCCCGACGCGACTGAAGTTATCGAGAGGACCCCTGGAGCGCGTCCCTTGATGGTCGGACGTCATGGGGTCACTATTGGTTCGACCTGTCGCTATCGTAGGAGGCGTGGGGGCCAAGCCACGTCGAAGGGTCTGCCCGACGTCGAACAGCAAGTCCGGAGCGGATGGATCATCGTGCTGAGTGTCCTCGCGGGGAGTCGGCGGGGTCTGCGCTGCACGCAGATCCTCCAAGCGTCGGGAGCACCGGCGCTGTGGGTTCGATATCTCGCGTGGGCTTGGTAATCCATCACGTCGACCAGGCCGAGTTGAAGACGGACGCCCGTGACCCGGAGGTGGGACAGGATCCTGTTCCTGGCTCGCAGCGCCGGGAATAGCTGAGGGGTAGTATCGCTTGAGGCGCCTCACGTAGAACGTGGTGTGGTGACGCATGGTAGTTGCCATATCGAATGTGTAGGCATCACCCTTAACCTCCAAAACAGTAAACGGTCCAATGAAGCGTGGTAGTAGCTTGTTGGCGCCGAGGTTTGTTACGATGCCGGGCTGTACGCCTGCGACTGACAGCAGGACCTTGTCGCCTACGATGTACCCGTCCATATCCTTGCGCTTTCGCCTGTCAGCATTTTCTTTTTGTTTGTCCACATCTTGGGCGACCGCGTCGCGTACAAAGAGCACGACAGACTGTCGTTGTAGCGGAAATTCGGAAATAGCCGCGGATCCGGCGGCCGTTCGTTCTTGAACATTCTCGAAGTTCGTGTCATCAGATCCAGCGCCGGACGTCGGATCCCGCAGAGCGGGGAAGGACACGGCGCGCTTGGATGGCGCGGCAGATTGACCGGGGATGATCAGCGAGTTGGCGGCCCACTCGGCAATGACGTTGATCGACTTATCGGAGCCGGTGCCGGCCGGCGCGTTCTGCACGGTTGTACACTGAGATATCAGATTACGCCCAGTGGACGGAGTTGTTCCGCCCTCACCAAGAGTCGAACCACGTGTATCCGTGGAGGGGCCCACGGCTAGAAGAGCGGGAACGCGTGGATGGCGCGCATTGTTGACGACGAACGGCGTTATGCCGGTCGTGACGTGAACGGCGTTGTTGAGTGCGAATTCAGCCAGCGGCAAAAACGAGCTCCACGACGAGTATGATTTTGCATAACTGTGCAGAACGTCTTCAAGAAAGCGATTCAAGGGCTTGGTCTGCCCATCGGTCTCAGGATGGGCAGCGGTGAACATCGTCAAACGGGTACCCAGCAACTCAAAGAGGCGAGTCCAGAACGCCGGTGTGGACCGCGGATCGCGGTTCGAAACGATGGAAGAAGGCAGTCCATGGTGGCGAAATACGATGTCGACGAACAGCACCGCCGTATATTCAGCGCTTACGGACACCGGAACCGGCGCCACGTGAACCATCTTGCTGAACCAGTCGACGAACACGACGACGCCGACGACAACGTCGGCGTCCTGGGGCAGGCCAAAGATGAAGTCCATGCTGACCGAAGACCACGCATTCGCTGCAACTGGAAATGGGCGAAGAGGGGTTTGAGAAGACGCCGAGGGTTTGATGCAATGGCAGACCTTGTTGAAATGCCTGGGCCGCTCCCCAGGCCGCCGGATCGCCACTAGAGCACGATGAAGTCAAAGAGGAAGTGATATTACCTGAGCTAGCTCCTACGTCTCCGCATACGCGCTCCTGCGCATCCTAGGCTGTCGCAGCCAATCGCAGTCCTTCTCCTGTGAGTTCCCTCCTAGGTACAGTTCTCCCGCCCTGGAGCAGCTGCGCGACGCATCCAGATCTCCCGTTGTTATCATCCCTTTCCAACAGACCTCGCACAAGCGCACTCATTTGCGGACCCATTTGCACATGTGGGGCCAGAAGAAATCACGGGACAGGGCAAGGAAGGTCTTCTCTCGCCCCAAGTGGCCACCGCACGGGCTGTCGTAGAACTCGTGCATCAAACGAGCGCGGAGGTCGTCGTCGAGTGAGACGGCGACGCGAGGAGCGTCGAAACGGTCGACAGTGTACATCAGCGAATCGCCTTCCAATTGGTAGCGCAATGGAAGCGCGCGCTCGCGTCGAAAGCTTGGACTTCGCAGCATAGTCACACACCTCTGAGAGGAAGGCATCAGCGTCGTACGCTGACGCGATGGCTTCGCGGAGCGGGCTCCGCGCGTGAACCTCCGTTGAATTGATGCCTGCAATGACGTAAGCCGCACAGTATTCATCGTTGTCTGCGTCCGCAACGGCGGGCGCGTCTAAGCCGGGTCGAGGATCGTAATCAAGGCGGTGCGAGAGCGCGTCGGCCCGAATGTTCGACTTGCCGGACTTGTAGTGGACCCCGAAATTGTATTCTGCGAAGAAGGTGAGCCAGCGGGCCGTACGCTGGCTCAGATGGGGGCTCTTGGTCCAGTCCGGAGTGACGCGTGGTCTGTATAGAGAACGAGCGTTTGTTCGCCCAGCAGGTAGACGCGGAACTTGACGAGCGCGTAGTGCATGGCAAGGAGCACCTTGTCGTGGACCAGATAATCCCGCTTAGCAGGCGTCAGTTGTCGTGACTGATAACTCACGACACGCCCATGACCATCGTCATAGAATTGCATCAGCGCACAGCCAATGGTGAAATCACTGGCGCCGCAAACGACGTGGAAGGCCGTTGAATGGTTGGGCGGCGCCAGCACTGGGGACGACGCGAGGCGTTACTTCACTTCTTCGAAGGCCTCCTGATGTTCAGGAGATTAGGTCCATTGAGTGTCCTTCTTGAGCAGCTGCGATAGGGGTCGGGTAGTCTTTCGTGTACTTGTGCAAGTGGTTGGCTAACCTGAACCATTGACGCAGCTCCTTCACGTTCCTGGGCACTGGTCAGGAACAGATCGACGTGGTTTTCGCTTGGTCCGCGCGCACGCCCTTACTGCTGACGTATCAGCCAAGCACCGGAATCTCCGGCGCACAGAAGATGCATTTCTTCAAATTCGCGTACAGCTTGTTCTCGCGCATCACCGCGAACTCCCTTTCGAGATGACCGAGGTGAACATCGAGCGCAGGTCGGCCGCGCTCCGCTTTGCTGTGTACAAAGATGTCGCCGAAGTAGCTCGGCGCGATGTCGCGTAGTGGTCTCAACATCTGTGAGACAATGCGGTTGAATATGACCGGAGCGTTCTTCAGGCCTTGGGACATCACGAGTCACTCCCAGTACATGCCGCTTGGAGTGCTTACAGCCGTCAGTGGGATATTGCTGGCACTCATCAGGATCTGATAGAAGCCATCGGTCAGATCAACGGTGCTGTAGATCGTGCTGCCCGATATCGAGTCCAAGATGATGTCCTTGCGAGGGATCGGTGTCTGAGCTGGGATAGTGGCGTCATTAAGCTTGTCAAAAGCGTGGACGTTGCATCATCCAGCTGTGGCCTACTGTACGCAGAAGGTCGGACTGGAGTGCGGGGAGATACTTTCCCGCACGTGACCCACCTTGCGGCGGCCCTCGAAGAAATCGTCAATTGCTTCTACTTGATATCGGGGGGGGGGGGTGGGGGGGGGGGGGGGGGGGGGGGGCACTGCCGTGACACACAGTAGTTCGCACCGGGCACGAGATCGATCTCGTGCCGTACGCCACGATCCTTGGGTAGCGTCGAGGGTTCTTGTCTGGGAAGACGTCCGCGTACATACGCACGAGGTCGTAAACGGGGCTACCGCTTGCCTTCAGTGGATCCCAAAACTGGGTGGCAATTCGTTCTTCCCGCGCTGACTTGTGCTCAGCGCCTTCGGGACGCTTGTGTTTGCCGAGCGCCGACGGAGGCTCCGATGCGTGGGCGCTGAACGCCGCCGTCGTGTCCGCTTTCGTGAGCAGGCAAACCTGTTCCACCTCCCCGCGGCGGAGGTCGCGGAGGAATCCCTTCCAGGATTGGACTGGAAGCTCTGTGATCGCCGCTGCCGAGCGCGGCGGATTATGCACGCGCACATCGCGTGAGTAAGACACTTCGCTGTTATGCTCGATGGCGTTGATCACTTCCATGTCAGCAACGGCTCCCGTGCTGGACCCCGACGCAGCGTCGAGGACTGGGTCTGTTGAACGACGCACAAGTCGGCCTCAGCGCGTCTTCTTACGTTTGCGGCGTCGTGCGCTCCCGCTGGAGCGCGAAGAGAGAGCTCACGTTAGACATCGGGGCGTCGGGATCCGACGCGAGGCGCCGCTACGGCCGAGTGGCGATTACTTTCTGTTACAGGCTGGCTCGGGTGCGTTTTGAAGACGGTTGCAAACACGGATTGGATGTAGTCCAGTGCATTCACCGTGGTTCATGCGTCAGGTATTTCCTTGTCCCGTAGTTCGCTGTCAAGGTAGAGGTACATCTCCGCGAACGTGAGTGACTCCTCCGCACTTCGTTCGTGCATCGGGTCGTCTTGATCTTGCATGCACCCGTCGTCGTTGTTGATCGGCTGATTGTCTTCTTCTGCGTCCGTCGTAGGTAATATTTCCGTGTCCTTTCATCAGTAGCCTTCGCCATGTCCTGGTGATACTTCGCACCTGTTGTCTGCTTTCCCTGGTCATCGGTGTGAGGTGGGGAAGGCGTGCAGAGGTCTATAACCTCTTCCGGGTTCGGAGGTTGGTCCGGGGCCTGCATATTGCGAGACGGAGATTCTTGCAAGAAGATCATTCCGCCTGACTTTAATTGCAATCCCTATACTTTAATTGAGTGTAGCTCCTTGAGATGTCCTTTCGTCGTTGCTGTTGTTTCTTGCGCCCTTTCCTCGTCCGCGCAAAGTGATGCTTGATGTGGTGAAATCTTCATAAAACACGTGTGGTCCACTTAGTCTTAAGCCGGTTGGGTGCTGCGTCACAATAGTCGTTATAGAGGCGTTTGCCTTCAGGCAGTTTGTTGGTGCCCTCATCGTTGCGTTTCCTTGTACAACAGGCTATCGTACTGGTTTCTCGAGGGGTTGGCAACCGAAATGACGAGCTGACTGCCACAGCTTGCGAAGCTACCTACCTGTCAGACGTCAATGGCTAATCCATGCCGATCTCCGTCTTCAAAACGACGGTACGGAGTTAACAACAATTACGTGTGAGTCAAAAGACGCTTTCGCATTCTCCTCCAGCCATCGAGCGCTGTAAGATCGTGGTCCTTGTATCCCTGTGTCGATTCCGAGCGCAATCTCTCACCGTCCGATACCCGGTGAAGCACTGCGGACGTCGTGTTCATCGTAGCACGACAGACTGCACGTGCGATTTGCAAGTGGACATCATGCCACCATTCGCGTTGTCCTTCAAGCAGGAGGTCGTCCTCCTGCATTCAGTGAGGCTCGAACTGCCGCGCTGCAGGTGGGGAATCCAGTGGCGGTGAGCGAGTCTGGGACCCCCGGCGTGAGTTACGCTCGCGACTAGAGGATGCGCTCGTCCTATCGGACTTGATTAGACCCGACTTCAATAGTTTTTCGCCAATGACAAGGAATGAGACCTGCAGATCGCTTTGCGAATCGGCACTGTACGTCAGCCAGCGAAACCTCCTTGCTCGACTGCACGGAGCTCACTTATCGATCCGCTTTGAGCTTCGCAGCGCTTTTAGGGGCCATGGCGGTCTGGGTGACGATTCTTCGCGTGGTGACCTCGGTTGCCCAAATCGGCATGATCTTGAGCCCGGGACCCGATATCATCAACGTTCTCAAGCACAAGACCACGGGTGAGATGGCGGCACTCCCGTTAGTGGCAATGATCGTCAACAACCACCTATGGTACGTCGGTCGGGGGAGAATCACCTTGCGGTTCGAGAAGCTAACGACCTGTTTTCGGGGTCTGTAGGACGTTGTACGGTTACCTGACCGATAGCATCTTCCCACTCATGGTGACCCAACTCTTCGGCGAGCTCGCCGCAATTGTATTCACGGCAGTGTACTACCGCTGGACGAATGACCGACCAGCTCTCAATCGACTTCTTGCTTGGGGGCTTCTAGCGTACGCTGCCATCACGCTGTACGCGGTGCTCGGGATTGCTAGATTTACGAACCAAAACGACGACCAAGTGGGCAAGACGTTGGGCTACGTCGGCGTAGTCATCAATATGTGGATGTACGCGTCTCCACTTGGCACGGTCCGCCACGTGCTGAGGACCCAGTCGGCAGCGTCGTTGCCGATCAACTTGAGCATCTCCATGTTCTTCACCACGGCGCTGTGGGTCGCCATCTCCATAGTCGACGACGATATGCTCATCATGTCGCTCAACATTGCGGGCTTCATGCTGAGCATCATCCAGATCACGCTGTACATCCGTTTCCGGCCTACAATTGCTCAAGAACAAGAGGCATTGGAATTCACCGACAAGCAAATTGCGATTGTGATTTCGCCTAAGATTGGCGGACTAGAACCTAGCAAGAGCCCCATCTACCAGTCGCTAGCGTCACCAGTAGAGGCGGCGCGGCCGTGAGACTCCCGGAACGCGATAAATTACACGCGAATAAACTTCTCTCAAGCTTACAAAGTAGTCTCGATTTCATGACCTTCCTACTCTTCCGCTCCAACCTCATCAAAATGCTCGGGAACTCCGCCCTGGATCAAATGGCGACGAGTACATTAGTGTCGTCGACTTATGCGTGTTGTGGGCAACTGTAGTTTATGTGCTGGAGCAATGCGACCACCGGTGAGTGACCGTGAGAAGGAAGATGGGCCCTTCCCATCACGAGTTTAGACAACGATCGAGGAAAAGGCAACGCGACCCTTGTTGTGCAACACACTAGCGGGGTCAATGTACCGGACAATCGACGCCCGAACACCCGAGCTCACTTTCGAATTCACTTCCGAGCGACTATGGGGGTCTGGGTCATGATTCTTCGCGTGGCGACATCCATTGCGCAGTGCGGCATGATCCTGAGCCCCGGGCCTGACATCTACAACGTCCACAAGAACAAAAGCACTGGCGAAATGGCGGCACTCCCTCTAGTCGCTATGGTGGTCAACAATCACCTATGGTACGTGTATTGGTCAAATCGTTCGGACAATGGTGGCATTGCTGACCTTCATACTTGCCCTAGGACGGTGTACGGCTACTTGACAGACAGCATCTTCCCACTCATGGTGACACAACTCTTCGGCGAGATCGCATCCATCGTGTTCACGGCAATTTACTATCGCTGGCGCGCCGACCGCCGTTCTCTTCATCGACTTTTGGCAGGAGGTCTGGGCCTCTGTATTGCCTTCACCGTTTACATCGTGCTGGGTGTCACGGGTGTCACGCACCAAAACGACCATCAAGTGGGCACGACGCTGGGGTATGTCGGTTTGGTGATCAACCTCTGGATGTACGCTTCTCCGCTGGGTACAATTCGGCACGTCATAAAGACCAAGTCTGCGGCGTCCTTGCCGATTAACATCAGCGTGATGATGCTCTTCAACACTGTGTTCTGGGTAGCACTTGCGATTGTTGACAGCGACATGATCATCATGTCGATCAACATCACAGGCATCTTGCTCAGCATCACCCAGATCGGGGTGTACATGCGTTTCCGACCGAAGCGGACTCAAGAAGAAGCGTTTGTGCTAACAGACAAGCAAATATCGATTGTTGTGTCGCCCAAGGACGGTGGCGAAGATACAAAGAGCCCAGTATACTAGTCGCTAGCGTCGCCAATAGAGAAAACGCGAGCTTGAGGGCTTGTAGCTGCCGCGACTCGATAACACTTCTCTTGAATAAATGGCTGCTTTGTTTAGAGCAAAGGACATTTGGTCATATTGGAAAGTTATGCCTCGAGGATCATCGACTCACGCTACTGTAACTACGATTGGTGAAGGTAGAGACTTGTAAGCCGAACTCTCGATGGATACGGTGATACCAGCACTCTTGGCAGACGGTGATACGACTGGTAATTCTCCGCTTGTTCCGTACTGTTGGCCTTGAAATGATTCCTCACTACGACCTGGGCGGTAGATGTGGTACAGCACCATTTGAATGGCGCCCAACAAGACGCCAGCGGCGTTCAACCCCGCGATGAAGTAGTCGCTGTCGAGAAGACCCGTTGCAACCCACAACATGGAGGACACGAGTATCATTAGACTCATGTTGATCGGGATGGAGACGGCTGACTTGGTCTCCACGACACGCTTTAGAGTCCCCAACGGCGACGCAAATACGCCGACACTGAATACGAGGCCGAAGTAGCCAAGTGACGTGCTTGCTTCATCAAAAGTTTGGCCACTTACACCCGTCACGACGAGCACGAAGTAGAGCGTTACCGCAGAGTGGAGAGCAAACGCCCACGCGTAGGCCTTTAGCAGCTCTTTGCACTTACCCTTCGGGCTCCAACGAAAGTAGACGATGTTGAAAGCAATCGCGGCGAGTTGACCGAAGCCCTGGGTGACCCCGACAGGAAAGATACTACTCTCTAGATAACCATAGAGCATCCAGAGATGAGTGTTGGGCAGCATACAGACGAGTGGAAGTGCCGGCATTTCCCCGATGCTCTTCCGGCGATGGATATGGTACATGTCCGGCGCGAGACTGAGACTGAGCATGACCTGCCCGATGGTGGTTACAACATTCAGCACAGTCATCCAGGTGCTCATTGTCGAGTGGATTGAGGAAAAGTGTGAGCTGGAGGGGAGCGGGGAGAAATGAAGAATGAGAGATCTCCATGTTGGCAATCCGCTGGCTGCCAGCGATGTATGTACCTGTATGCGTTTATCAAAGTGTAATACAAGTGACGAAACCCAAACACGCAGGATAGGATGAACTGCGTAACGCAGCTTCTTTGCAATTTTGGGATTGGTGGAAGACGTTGTAAACTGTGAACAAAGGCAATTCGTAGGAGCGAGCAACGCGGAGCACAAACGCACGGCACAAATGCTTGTGTGTGGACCAACGGAAATGATCACAGTGGTTGAAAGTCCCTGGTACGGGCAGTGCACCCAGCCGCAGAATACGCTTACATCACGATAAGGGAGGCATCAACACATCGCGATTTTTACAGTACATATAAGATGGATTAAGATTGTATTACTTACGAAAGCCAACGTGCATTGCTTGGTGTGGTGGCCTTGTCAGCCCGCTCTGTGTGCTGTGGGAGACGACAGCATCTTGTAAACGGGACTCTCGGTGGACATGGACTCACCTTCAGTCTTCGCGTTGGGAGTGACGACAACAACAGACTCATCTTCCGCCTCTAGATCGAGCACGGTTTCTTCCTCTCCTGTTGGTCGGTAAGTCATGTAGAACACAATCTGAACGACGCTGAGTAATGACCCGATCGCATTGAGACCGGCAACAAAGTAGTCGCTGTCCACCATCCCCGAAACTACCCATAGCGACGTCGACACGAAAAGCATAAGGCTCAAGTTGATCGGGATGGACGCCGCCGATTTGGTCTTCATCACGTGCTTAAGGGTGCCCAGCGGAGACGAGAACATCCAGACGTCGATGATGATGCCGACGGAACCGAGATACGTGCCAACGTCAGACTCTGACTGGTACGTGGCACCCAGTAGCCCGAGGGCTGTGTACAACGTGAGCGCACAGTGCATTGCGAACGCCCACACATAAAGCTTCCGAAGCTCTTTGCGCTTCTCGGATACGCTCCAGTGGTAGTAGACGAGGTTGTACACGAGCGCAGCGACCTGTCCAAAGATTTGTGTCGCGAAGAGTGGGAACATGAAGCGTCGACCAACCTGGACAATTGGTACTGTAAGTACCCCGTGCATAGCGATCAGAGCTCATTGCAAACGCAATGACGTACCAGAAGTGGCAGTTGACGACCATGGCTATCAGCGGGAGTGCAGCCAGCTCTCCGACCCTCTTGCGGCTGTGCACTTTGCAAATATCCGGCACCGGACTCAAATTGAGCACGACTTGCGCGACGGCAGTCGCCACCCCCAGAAAAGTGTACCAAAAGCTCATAGCAGCGAGCAAAAGCAGAAGTGAATGAAAACCTCGCCGTTAGGCCATTGCGCGATGGCCACAAAGTGTACTTGTTTGACGCTCTGTAGTGCCACCAACCAATGCACGGATTTCATGCTGCTCAGTAATAATGCCAACACCATTATCTCCTTGGCTTGTGACTTGTAGTGTAAATGCAATTTTGTGGCGCTAACCAGATTGGATGAAATGGTTGATTAGTTGGCTACATTCCGCTAGTCGACCAATCCTGAGGCAGAACCGCCTCTAAAGGCAACTTACCACACGAATGTATCTCTGGTACATGTACAGCTCATTGAAGGTACGACAACGTGTGCTCGAGTTCGTGTTCACTACAAGATGTAGCTATCCATTTGTCTCTGAAAGGGATCTCAGATGGATTTGCCTGCAGCCGGCGACGAGAGCGGCTTGTAGGCGGGGCTCTCGACGGACACCACAACGCCAGCGCTCTTAGATGTGAACGACACGGCGACTGGTAGCTCTCCGTTTGCGTCGTACTGCTGGTCCGCCGCAATTCCGTCTCGACCAGGACGGTAGATATAGTACAGCACCATCTGAATGGCGCCCAGCACAACGCCCGCCAAGTTGAGGCCCGTGATGAAGTAGTCGCTGTCGAGCAGGCCCGTGGCCACCCACAGCACCGAGGACGCGAAGATCATGAGACTGAGGTTGATCGGGATGGATGAGGCCGACTTGGTCTGCACGACATGCTTCAGGGTGGCGAACGGCGACGCAAACATGCAGACGTTGATGGCGACGCCGAAGTATCCCAGCAAGATGCTCGAGTCGTAGTTCGACTGGCCCATGACGCCGACGAGAGCAAGCACAAAGTAGAGCGTGACGATGCAGTGCAGCACGATGCCTCCAACGTACAGCTTAAGCGTCTCCTTGCGCGTCTGGCTCCAGCGGAAGTAAATGATGTTGAACACGAAGGCAGCGAGCTGGCCGACGCCCTGCGAGACTGCGACCGGGAAAATATTGTTTCTCAGCATGCCGTAGCACATCCTGTTCCATGCAGCAAATGGGGAACACAGTGAGCAATCTGCCGAACTTTGTTCTCGTGGAGAGATCGAGACGTACCACACGTGACAGTTGACGAGCATAGACACAATCGGCAAGGCAGATATTTCCCCGGTGCTTTTATTGCGATGAATCGCGTACATATCTGGCCCGAGACTGAGGTTCAGCATAACTTGTCCGAGAGCAGTCATCACATCGAGCACAGTCTTCCAGCCGGTCATGTGTTTTATTTTTCGCGGAATAGCCTTGTTGTCCTGTGCAGCTAGCAGTAAAATGAAGAATGGGAGCTCTTGGCCACGCCTGCGTCGGTCGATGTGGCTAGTCGAAGGACGTCACAAGTGAAAACCCAAGCACCTCGATTGGATGGAGCTTTGGGATCGAGCCAAGAGACCGATTTGCACATGTAAACAATCGGCTTGGGTGGAAGTGCACTGTCACTCTCACATTTTGATGCGAGCCATCGCTTGTGCCGACTGAACATTTCAGTCACTAGGCATCAACAGACATCACCAACACAACTCATATTACCCTCATAGTGATGCGTTGGAAGCGGGTGTTCCTCGTTCCCTAAGCAGTTTCAGTCAATGCAGCCAAGACACTGGAGGTATCGCAGAGAAGAAATGAAGTCAAGGAAACCAATACGTCGCAGTGTGGACACTTGAATGGGTTCGAGAGGCGAATGCGTGGCTTCAAATGTTGAGTGAAGTAAACGAAGGCTACGTATTCCTCACGTCTTGAGTGCTAGCGCAACATGGCGTTTTCAATAGAGTATCGTTGGTTTCTGAACAAAGCCTCGAGTGGCCCAATCAGTCTTCACCGTAGAAACGACTCGAGCACGAACCACAGAAGGTTTGAGATCGAGGAATCTAATATTGAGAAATCGATTCGGTGCTGATAAAAGTCTTGGTCTGCGATCGACCAGGTTTCATTTCTTTACGGGTGTCAGTGGCGATGACAGCGGTTGGTACGCTGGGCTTTCAACAAGCGCAGCGGTAGTGACATTGTCAACGACAACGGTAAGATCTTGGTCGTCGACATTGGGCTGGACCTTCACCTCTCCTTCGTGGGAGCTTGATCTGTAGGTGTAGTACACCACGATTTGGATGAAGCTAAGCATTGTGCCGATCGCGTTGATGCCCCAAACGAAGACGTCGTTGTCTACGATTCCCGACGCCAGCCACAACGAGGCGGACACAAAAATCATGACACTCAGATTAATCGGAATGGAAGCGGAGGACTTGGTCTTGATCACAAGCTTGAGCGTGCCTAACGGCGATGCGTACATCCAAATGTTGATGACGATTGCAGCATATCCCACCCAGTCGCCGACGCTACCCTTGGTTTGGTTTGTGACGCCTGCCACGCCTAGCACCGTGTAGATCGAAAACGCGCAATGCACAACGAAGGCCCGAGTGTACAATTTGAGGAGATCTTTGCGCTTTCCTGGCACACTCCAGCGGAAATAGACGGCGTTGTATGTGAGCGCTGCAAGCTGGCTGAACGCTTGTGTAGCAAAGATTGGGAACATGTTGTCTGCCAAGTAGCCGTAGAGCATCCTGGAACCGGGGTCAGCATCGGGGTCTTATGGATATGATTCGAGCAAGACTGAAACGTACCATGCATGGTTGTTGACAGCCATCGCCACGAGTGGAAGTGCAGCCATCTCCCCGGTCCCTTTGCGCCGGTGAACGTTGTAGATATCCGGCGTAAGACTGAGGCTCAAAATGACCTGCGCGATGGCTGTCGCTACGTTCAGGATGGCGACCCAAATGCTCATCGTCGTGCCTGCTGTCTTGTAGAGTTCTGCGCCGAGGACCACGTACTGAGTAGTAGTGGGCGAAAATGAAAATGAAATCACCGTACACCCTTGCAGCGAGCGATGACGGAAGCTGGGGACAGCCGAGAAATACATGTGCGAACCTAATGCAAGATCACGTGCTCAGATTTGACAGCCCTATGACTGGAGATCAGCACCGGAATCGCTGCGTTGTAAGTCGCGCGCCTGCTCTGATTGGAGGTTCCGATCGATAACTATTCATCCAAACGAGTTGTTTAGAATGCTGGTGCTTGAAGAATGCACCGCATACATCTACATATTCCTGTGGTTTTCAAGCGGTGGCCCAGCGTCATTGGTTCAGAGACACTGGTGTGAGTCAGCAATTCGCGTGAGGTGGCGTACATGTCCATGCCAATGGTCCCAAGTCGTATCGTGAGCGATATAAAGCTTCGAGTACTGGTGGTTGTTGGTACTAAGGAATGTAGTGAGCGCCAACGTCTTTCGTGGCTAGAGAAAAAGAGATAGTATATTTCTCGAAGACTGTCAAACCGTCAGCGGCGATGACATCAGCTTGAAAGCTGGGCTTTCAGTAAGCATTGTATCATCGTTCTTGGGAGAGACAACGACGATGGACACGTCATTCGTCTTCCTTGTCGGGTCTTGTTGGGCCACTAACATATCTCCGTACCGGCTCGGTCTGTATGTGTAGTATACCACGATCTGAATGAAGCTAAGCGATGCACCAACCGCGTTGATCCCCGTAATGAAAAAATCGCTGTCTATGATACCGATCCCCAGCCACAACAGGGTAGAGACCAAGATCATGACGCTTAGGTTGATCGGGATGGAGTCAGAGCTCTTGGTTTCCACGACATGTTTCAGCGTGCCCAGCGGTGACGCGTACATCCAGACGTTAACTACGACCCCGGTGTATCCAAGCCATGTGCCAACGTCCGACTTGGTTTGCCCAGTGATGCCCGCCACACCGAGAGCAAAGTAGAGTGAGATTGCGCAATGCAGAATGAAAGCCCGCGTGTAGAGCTTGAGAAGCTCTTTTCGCTTGTGTTTTGAGCTCCATCGGAAGTAGATAGCATTGTACAGTATCGCTGCGAGCTGGCTGAAAGCTTGTGTGGCGAGAAGTGGAAACAAGTTGTCGGTTAAGTAGCCATAAAACATCCTGTCGAGGCGAATTGTCAGACTTATCGTTGCAGAGTAAACCGAGCGAGCATAAGTAGGACGTACCAGAGGTGATTGTTGACCGCCATCGCTACGAGCGGCAAAGCAGCCATCTCGCCGGTGTGCTTGCGACGGTAAACCTTGTAAATATCTGGCGTGGGGCTCAAGCTCAAGATGACCTGGGCGATAGCAGCCGCCACATCAAGCAGAGCAGAGAACCAGCTGCTCATACTAAAGGTGCGTTTGCAGAATCCTAGGAGGCAGTGGGCAAAATGAAAACTGAAAATGCAGGCAATTTGTACAATTTTCACCATTATATATTTCCAATTGGGGCTAGACTCTAAACGAGTCGATTGGAAGGCCCTGCCGCTACAATGGTGGAACTGATGGGGACTGCCATCGGTCTTGCACAGCGTTGTCGATAGGATGGCAGCAATGTTTGGACGGCCATACGCGCATTGGTTTAAAATGGACCAATCCCCGCTTTTATTGACCATTTATGGCCAATCGTGGATGGCCGTCCAAACTCGCGGATTGGAGTGCTCCTCCGCATCTCTTGCCTTTGGCCATGAGTCGTGGCCCACGACAGCGAGCGACTTGCACGCTTCAAGCAGTGCCACTTAACCTTTCATTCGCTGTCGACGAGGACAAACAGTCAGCTTCTCGCTCGGTATGACCTTCTGGGTGACGCTTCTGAACGTGGCGACAGGCGTCGCCGACATCCTGCTGCGCTTGAGCCCCACGCCGGACATGTACACGGTGCACCGCAACAAAAGCATTGGCGAAGTCGCTGAGCTGCCGCTCATCACCATGGTCGTCAACTGCCATCTTTGGTACGTACACTTTCCATTCACTTAACGTCCGGATAACGGAAAACTGAACTTCGCGTGATGGGCACAGGATGACGTATGGATATACCACCGACAGCATGTTCCCGCTCTTCGGCTCGCAGCTCTTTGGCGAAATCGTGGGGATCCTCTACAACATCGTCTACTACCGCTGGAGCCCCGAGGAGAAGCGCCAACGGCTGCGCAAGCTGTACGCAATTGCCTTCGCCGTGTGGTGCGTCATCACGCTCTACGTGGTGTTGGGCGTGACAGGCGTCTTCGGCCAATCCAAGTCGGAGGTCGGCACGTCTCTTGGATACGTCGGGTGCGCCTTCAGCTTGTCCATGTTCTCGTCTCCGCTCGCTACGCTGAAGCAAGTTGTGAGCACCAAGTCTTCCGCCTCCATCCCGATCAACATGTGCGTCATGATCCTGGTGTCCACGGCGCTGTGGACGGGAGCCGGGATCGTAGACAGCGACTACTTCGTTGCGGTGATCAACGTTGTTGGCGTTATTTTGAGCTGCATCCAGATCGTGATCTACTTCATGTATCGACAAAAGCTGCAGGACGTATTTAACCTTGACACGGGGAAGAATGTGTATGTCGTTGTTGCCACCCCCAAGGGCGAGACACATAGCACTGTGCTCGTCGAGAGTCCAGCATACTACAAGCCGATGCCATCGCCGCTAGTTAACGGCAGGGTGTAGTGCAGTAAATGGCCAAATAGAGAACTCTCAGGTACATAGTACATGTGCAAGCTTTCAGTGTCGAGTATTGTGTGTAAAGAATATCTTGCAGCTAATAATCGCAACGTGGTCTGGCGACGGGGGGTTTGTGCATCAACTGCTGCAATTCACTTTCAGAGTCTCGTTTCACACTGGCCTGCGACTTGTCTTTCTTGGTTTGCCCCTCGGCTCTACGTTGGTTGACACTCGATAACGTATTTTTATGATAGACCGGTGGCAAGTTTCGTTTGATGGATAAAATCATGCCTGCCTCCATCAGCGCGGCGAGATTGCGGGCGCTCACACTTCACGTCGTGATGTCATCGAGACGGCCGATACCTGTCGGTGTAGCCACCGCGGCTGCCGCGCGAGCACTGACTGGTTCGCGTCAAGAAACTTCCTGACTCCGCAACACAGCGAACAATATTGGCAAGTGTTTGTGAGAGCTTCATCGAAGAACGAATAATTTGCCGCTGACACTCGTGGCGGGAGCGCTCTGCTTGACGCGTTCCTTCCTGCCTCTGTCCAGGCAGCGTGTGTTCGCTAGCGCTAATGACAGGCCAAGCGAGGAGAATGAAAATTCGATATCCATTAACCGTCGCATTGTGACCGGACTGCTCTGAGCTCGACCGCTCTGCGGGGCAGCTTGCCGCCTGTTTCACTCTGCGGCACCCCACAAACGAGCGAGTGCCGCACCGCCATTGGCAGGAAACCTCGTTGCTCTCGATGTAGAGCAACGTGTGACTCGCGCTCTGTCACGTACTCATCTATTGTCCGCCCTTCATAGCCGACATACATGTCCAGGCTGCTTGGGGACGAATCGTCGTGCATGCGACGTGTCAAAACTTCAGAAAGTGAGACAAGCCCGGTTGTCGATCGCCGGAGTGACCATTTCTGGGGGTTCGCAACCGGAATTTGCCTCAACGGCTCAAGACCGGAAGAGACCCGGATTTGGTGTACCAGAGTTGAAGCGGAAGCAGCACAGTTGTGCCCTCTCGAAATGCCGGACCGTGGGGCGAGAGGAGGGACGGCAGACAGACAGCCCTCTGCGCCCTGTCCCCGAGACCGCCGAAAATCTCGACCGGGGAGTTGCCTTGCCTTCGCTCTCCTGCACTACACCACTCACTTTGTCATTTGCGTGCCCGCGCGCAAGTCCTCTCCACTGAGGTTCGTTGGATGCACAAGTCCGGTACAAGAGCACCAGTCCAAGTAAATCACCACACACACACACAACATTATGGTTGATGCCACCGTTCTCCTCGTTCTCCGGATCATGACGGCGCTGTCGTCGCTCATGGTCTCGCTGAGTCCGTCCTTCTCCGTCTACAAGATCTACAAGACCAAGACTGTCGGCAACATCTCCGTCGTGCCGTTCGTCTCGCTGCTCGGCAACGCGCACATGTGGATGATGTATGGCTACTTCTGCAACAATATGTTCCCCGTCGTGGTCTCCTTCGGCTTCGGCGACTTTGCTGCGCTCGCCTACATTGCCATGTTTACAAATACGCTGAAGACCGCAAGTACGTGCTCCAGATTGTCGGCGGAGCCGTCGCCGTGCTTGGAGCCATCACACTGTACGCTGTCATTGCGGCACGAGCCAGGACTACACTGACATTAGCCACGTTCTCGGCTACTTGAGCATCGTCGCCGCCATCATCCTGTACGGCGCGCCTTTCGAGAAGGCTCTGTTCGTGCTGCGCAACAAAAATGCAGCGCCTATTCAATTGCCGATGGTCATTTGTGGCGCGACCAACAACGCGTTGTGGGTAATCTACACACCTCTCGATAGCAACTGGTTCATGTTCATCCCTAACGCGATCTGCGTCGTGCTCGGTATCGTGCTTCTGGTGCTGTACGTGATGTACCGACCGAGCAAGGCCGTGCAGCCGACCGTGCACCTGCCCGACGAAGACATCGCTATCACGATCGTTGTCTCACCCAAGGCTGAAATGCAGGGTAAGGTGACTAGCTCGAGCCCGATTTTCCAGCCGATGTCGTCGCCACTGCTACCGCTGAGCCGCGAAAGCTCCTTCCAGCTGAGTTCGTCGTCGGTGAGCCGCGAAAATTCCTTTCACCTGAGCTCACCGTCACTGAGCCGCGGCAGCTCTTTCCAGCAACTGAGTTCGCCAGCCCTCAGTCGGAGTGGCTCATTCGAGCGCGGCGGCACTGGCGGCGTCCTGCACATTATTCGGGCCCGCGACAGTAAGCCCGCGGCTTAGCTCTAGAATAGTTCAGACCATTAGACAGTTTGACGGTCCTGGCAGCCACCGACGTAGTAGCAGCCGCAATAACTTAACCATTACGTACCTAGATCAGCCTCGCGTCTTGCCTTAGCAGCTCATGAAGAGACCCATGTAGTGCTATCCATGCTATTAACAAGGGGTCCGCGACTCAAGTAGGGAGGTCCTCGTAGGTCTGCTGAAAACTATATGAAATCCGCCAGACATAATTGAAGATATTGGTATGTTGCAGGCTATAATAATCACTAAGGTAGCGTGCCAGTTTCGTGCCCATTTCATAAGATCATCACAATATATTTACATAACTTTTGATGCAGTGACTATTTTTTAATGGTAATCACAAGCCCGAAACCTGCATGCGCTACTGATTTTTTTACTTCAACTCGCGTAAAATTTGCTGGATTAGAAGGGCTTTTTCCATTGAGCTGAAAAAAAGCCACATATTTTACCCCTGGACCAGTTTCATGCCCCATTTTGACATGGAATTTGTATGTTTTGCAAATCTCATATTCGCGTGCAAGACCGATCCAATTTACCCTGTTCAATGCGATACGGCGTCTATCTCAATGAATTCTAGAGGATATTTGTTGATATAGGTTTCGTGTTTACATATAGAGATTTCGTCCCCGAATAATATGCGCTGCCATAGCTTAGTGGTAAAGTCCTCGGTACACAACCGAGAGGACGGTGGTTCGATTCCTCCTGGCAGCAAAACTCCATCACTCGTATGTTGGATTTCAGTCAAATTACTTGGGGGCCGTCACAGAACTGCTCACGGGACCAACGGCGCGCTACTAAGTGAACTGATTGAGCAGGGGGGCTGGTCCTCGACGGACTGGGGATCGGAAAACGCCGATTTTAGCGTAGGCTACCCACTTTGAGGGTGCGGTAAGAAATTTGAGTGTCATTGCTAACAGCACGGCGAGTCTCGCCAGCAAGAACACGCTATACCGCCGTGTTGACTTCGTCGTTGGTGTACGTCGGCATCGTGGAGGTGGTCGTGGCTTTGAGTGGAAGGGGGTGGGAGTAGTGTCAAATCAATACTGATCGCAAATTTAGCGCGAAAGGTGTCCACATTACAATACGGTCTGGGAGGTTTGACTGGTTGATCTTGCTTATCTTTTTTTGGCCAATCATATTTTTGAGCACACTATATTGCTTGATTATTGGCAGAAATACTATGGGCACGAAACTGGTTCAGGGGCACGAAACTGGAACGTTACCTTAGCAAATTCTAAGCCTACGGACACCTGTTCATCTGAAGAACTGCTACCGGTATCGATGATGAGCTATTTTAATAAACTATTTAAAAAATAGTACTACCGAATTCTTCGATGTACTATTTGTTTTAAAAAATACAAGTATTATTAGTAAACCCTCACGGGTGGTGGCGGCGCCAGCTTGATGCAGGTCCCGTCCTTGCATTCCCACACTAATGAAATACTTCGGTGGCAAGCCCGTCCTTGCATTGCCGCCCCGGACGAAGTCTGGCCGCATCCAATCTTGAGCCGTGACGTCTCCTTGGTTTTGCACGTTCTCGTGGTCGTTAAGCGGATGCGCAGGGTTTCCGGTGCGCTGAGGCCAACCCGAAATCGCGAAAACCACATACGATGCATCGAGGCCCGACAGTTCAACCACTCGTTTGGTCTGCCCATCTCGACCTTCCTCTCTCTACCTACTCGAGTCAGCCACATGATTGCGGACCAAAGCACGCTTCGTGCACTTCGTCTCTGACTGGTCTCATTTAGCGATCCACCCGGTGGAGAACGAGCATATACAAAACACCCCATTCCCAAGTTCGACATGTCCAGCTCGGTGGAGTCCGTTTTCCGCGTGGTCGCAGCTTGCACGTCGCTTATGATGATTCTGAGCCCGACGCCGGCGGTCTACAAGATGTACAAGACCAAGTCTATCGGCAACACCAACATCGTTTCGCTGGTATCCGTGTTTGCCAACTGCCACGTCTGGACGTTGCAGGGTCTACTGACCAACAATTGGTTCCCG
>JAHWLE010000351.1:0-25796 GCA_024679135.1 Phytophthora foliorum | reverse complement strand
TCTGGCTTTGGAATTACCGAACCCGTCATTTTTGCGGAATCATTCTTGCTATCATAATCGGAAGTCGTAAGTTACGACGTACATTAAGACGTTCAGAGGCTCGATTTCCGGTAACAGAGGGGTTAAAGGGATGAGAGCTGTGGTATGCTATACAATGATTGAGCCTGGAATCATTCATGATGCTTCGGCTATCGGCGAGCACAGTTCTACTCGTCGTCGTCTCAACAATAATAATTATTACTACATGTAGTAATTTGGTTTCTCAGCAAAAAGTTGTTTTAGTGGATCCATCTGCACAGAAGTACAACTTCGAAGTACTATCTGACAACGATGCGCTCGATGTTCGGAGAAAATTACCGACGCTGATACTCCGTAATCGCATGGTGCCACATTCGCACCGATAAAATAGCTTCCTTGCCAGGCCAGCAAAGCAGACTGAAGTATCCTCATTATTAGCACGCATACTTAATTTATCAGATCGCAAGATACTGCGTGGTCTACGGTATTCGCTGGGTATCAATTGGCACACACTACCGCAACGGCACTCACGACGGCAAGCAGATTCGTGTTGTGTCCGTCATGAACCACCTAACTATTCCGAGAACGTAAAGAACGCCGACGATTTTATGGTGATCGAACTGGAGAGACCCTGCAGGAGAGCATATTAAGGTCGCTTCTTCGCAAAACCACACGGCAGAGCTCCCCTCTCGGCCGCAGTCGTTACCCAACTTGTGAAACCGATCAAATGCCCTTCCCCTTGATCAATGCATTGCCTGTAGCCTAGGTACAAGTTTCCTCCTCAGCGACGCCACCAGAATACGCCATTGCTTTCGTGCCGTCTTCGTAGCCAAACTTCGAATCCCCCACTACACAGCTCATAAGAACCGGTTCCAGGAAGTTCCAGGTCATGATCTTCGCCTACATCCCTGGCGTGACTTCCGAGTTGGCAGTCACTGTTAGCTTCGCTAATGGGAACTTATTCACTTTGTTTTTTTATTCAGCAACGCGAAATCGTACGAACCACCGGAGGCGTTGCAGTTGGTGTAATTCTGGTACCAAGACCCAGTAAGCTCCTTTTCGAGGTAAAGCTACTACATGTAGTAAGAAGCGCGATATCATTGTTACTGTTTTAAGTTTCGTAGAGCAGCAAGTCCATCGAATATGCATGTTTCGGCATATGTATTACGGCGTAGACGGTTTGTCCTTCGTCATATGAACAAGTCTGCACTCTTGATGCTCTTAACAGCTAGTGGAAGCATACACCAGTAGCGACAGACTCGATCCAGGTGCGGGCACTTGACACGCGCGAGAAAATACTGGGATACCCTGGGCTGCCACAGTCGCTGCCCCAGGTTACCACGCCGACCACGACATCACCACTGGAATGCTCCACGACAACAGGTCCACCGTAATCACCAGTGCACGAAGTCGCGTTGGCTGTGCCGCGCGAACACAACATGGAATCGTCTACAAAAGTTTCCTTCAAGCAATTCTCGTTGCTCATCAACTGCACATTCTCACGCGTCAGTTCGTCGGCCATCGTACCTTCACCTCCGGTGTCATCCCAGCCCATTTTCACCGCCCACTCGCCGTCCTTCACATCCGAGTCATCAGCAGCAGCCAATGCCACAGGCTTAAACGAACTCGGTTTCTCTAGTACAAGGATAGCGAGATCGCTCGAGAAGTTCGCATTGGAGCTTTTCGGGTGATTCAGTGTGGCCACAACCTTGATCTGCTCGCCATCTTGCGTTCCGTTGACGTAGTGAGAACCGATGGAGGCCCAACGAATATTGGCAGCAGAGCAGTACGACCCCACAAGAAGGTGTGTAGGGGTGATCAGCGATGCACTGCAGCGGTTGTTTCCTCGTGCAGTGGCCCGAAGCCCGGCGACATACGTTTTTGAGCCGCTTGGGACAATGCTTGTAGTTTTGACAGAAGAACCGATGGCACCACTTGGCAAACTACTCGAGGCAAGATCGCTTACTTTCATCGTGTCGTATCCATCTTGCGTATGTGAGGTTCCGGTGACGTTGTTCCCCGGCGCGAGGTTGGAAACTGGGACGGTGTAGTAGTTCGATTCACCTTGAACAGCGGAGACCAAAGTCAATGCCGTGGTGGCTATTATAGCGGAGGCTACCGGTAGCTTCATGGACGGAGTGGCCCAAGAAAAAAAATCAAATGAACGAGCACAGTTCGGCCGGTCGATACCTTGCAAAGCTCCAGCGACTATTATCGTATGCTTTGCACAGACGAGGATCAAGACTCTTGATTCAAGAGCTGGAATGCGGATTGGGGATTGCACTCACAGTGTGATCTTCCATACCTGAGGTAAACATTGGGTAAATTTCATTGTTGTTCTCTGTTGTATATCCACGACACGAGTTGCGCATTGATGAACTTACTATCTGTTTAAACCGTTCGTAGCGACGGTAGCTTTCAGGATTCTGCGCTGTAGGACTTCTGGAAACCCCAGTCAGTTCTGACCCCCCCCCCTCAAGTGCCCAGCCAAGAAAGCTTACCGAGTCGAAATCATTGATTTGGTTTACTCAGCCGAGATGAAGAGTCAGTTCCTTCAAATTCTTGCTGTTCGTGACACTTCAAGTGTTGCAGGCAATTCCATTCGATTGCTGGTTCAGCATGAAAACATTGTTGGTCCTTCCGATCCGTAAAGTTTATCATGGATTCCCAGAGCACATCTGAGTTAGATTCTGGCGGTGTCCAGAGAAACTCCACGATCGCTGTACGCAACCTTTATCACTCTGATCAAGCCCAAACAGTTCGGATTTGGTTGCCTACTTCACACGACAACTCGCGAGCAATCCAGGTCAGAATGAAGATGCTTTCCACCTTTGTCTTCGCTGCTACGGTGGCTAGCACAGTATCCACGACAGATGCTTACAGCACACACGGAGTCGAACGCCAGCTGATCATGAGTGGAGAAGTCGTCCCCAGTGGCACCAAGACCTACGTCACGGGACTTCGGTCCACCCCCGATGGCAACACTCACTGTGGAGGGTCTTTGATCTCGCCCACGCACGTCCTCAGCGCGTCACACTGCGTGGTCTACAATATTCGCTGGGTATCAATCGGCACACACTACCGTAACGGCACTCAAGACGGCGAGCAGATTCGGGTTCTGTCCGTCATGAACCACCCGAACTATTCCGAGAACGTAAAGAACGCCGACGATTTTATGGTGATCGAGTTGGAGAGGCCCAGCAAGTTCAAACCCGTGAAAGTAGCAGCGGCTGACGACTCCGACTTCAAAGCTGGTAAGTGGGCCACCACGATGGGTTGGGGCACGAACGCCGCGGTGAACGGCACCAACGCGTACGAACTGGAACGCGTGGATATTCAGCTAGTGAGTGATGAGGCATGTGCGGCTTATGCCACCGTCGACACTAGTATGGTCTGCGCTGGAGGTGTTCTCAACCGTGACTCCTGCTTTGGCGACTCTGGGGGGCCTCTTATCGTGGAATCGGGGGGTGAAAGCAATTTGACGGAGGATGTGGTGGTCGGCATCGTGAGCTGGAGCAAGGATGACAGCTGCGGACGGGAGGGATATCCTGGAATCTATTCTCGAGTTTCAAGCGCTAGAACGTGGATCGACTCGATCACGGGTGGTAATGGCACCTGCCTGGGTTGATTGAACTTAGATCTTGATTTTGTCAGCAACAAGAATAAACACAATATTCCCTTCTTTAAAGTCACAATCAGCAAAGTGTTGTCGACACGCTCGTTAATTCCTTGGGTCGTAGCCGCATGTATCCGAAATCTGTTATTTGAAGCACGTTCCCCTAGAGATCGACTCGATCCATTCGCGGACACGTGACACAAGTCCAAATGCCGTGGGAGCTCCATCCCGTCCACAGCCGTTGCCCCAGCTCACGACGCCGATCAGCACGTCCTCTCCGTTCGGAGACTCTTTGACCAGCGGACCACCAGAATCACCAAAACAAGCACTCTCACCCAACGGACCTTTACCGCAGACCACAGCATCATCGATTTTCATCGTCTTCAAACACTCTTCGTTTGTTATCAGCTGCAGCATTGCTTGTTGGAGTTCGTATGATGTGGTCCCGTTCTCCGTCGTTCTGCCCCATCCTATTACAGTGGCCCAGTCTCCCGTCTTCGTGTCGGAGCCGTCCGACGCAGCAATCTTCACAGGCTTGAACGTGCTGGGTCTCTCAAGCTCTAATATCACGAAGTCGCGCACGATCTCAACTTCATTCATGGAGAAGTTTCCGTGGTTCATAATCGACAAAACCCGAATCTGCTCGCCGTCTTGGGTGCCGTTGAAGTAGTGAGAGCCGATTGAAGCATACCGAATTCCACCTACCACGCAGTGCGATGCACTCAGCACGTGAGTAGGGCTAATGAGCGAACCACCGCAAAAGTTTTCGCCGTCGATGGTGGATCGAAGCCCAGCTGTGTACGTCTTGGTGCCAGTATGAGAGACTGCTCCACCCACGATCAGTTTGCGCTCATGCGGTCTCTTAAAAGCAGTGTCACCAACGGGTTGGCGGTCGTACGGGTTGCTTTGACCGCTGGTTGGGTACAAAGTGCAAGCGAGTGCAATGGCAAAGACTGTGACAATGAGGGTCTTCATCTTGCTTCGACTTGGATCTAGGAACGTGAGTACTTCGTAGTAGACAGCAAAAACAGGAATGTATTTTTGCCTGAGCTTTCGTCACAGCTGTACGCTCGGCACCTCGACGGATAGACTGGGGATGCATGTGCCGACCGGAAGCAATGTCGGTTGGCATTGATGCTATCCCCCATCGTGTTACTAATACTTTATTGCCCTTTGCATGTATTTTGTCTCTATTTTTTACCTCTAACTTAGATTTGTACTTACTATTATTAATAATAGTATAGGTTTGCTCTTTTGTAGAGGTCAATCTTACCAAGCAAACATCGTTTTCCCCCATCCAGATGTGCGGCAACAAAGCCTTTATGTATTTAATTTTAATTAGCAGAGTTCATAACTAGATTGCAACACACATACACAACGGTTTTAAAAGTCATAGTTTATTCTTAATTATGGGCATCGCAGAGGGGCAATAGTAACCAAACAGTAAATGATAGAAGAAAACGGTTCTAACAATCTTACCATTTGCTTACAGTGCTCATCTGAAGATGCCAGCACGTAATCTAAGTTTACACGTACTCACGACGTCGTATGATAATGTGTTCGACCCGCGACGCCATCAGCCACTTCGGATTTTGCAAACTGCTAGCAAACAACAACAACAACACGAATTATCGTTCCTCCTCCATCCAAGATGAAAACAATCTCAGCGTTCGTCGCGGTAGTTTGCCTTATCTCCTCCATTCACGCCCAGAGCGGAAACGAAACATCGCTAAATGGCTCCGCTGCTGGAGGAGTCCCAGGCGTTTACGTTGAAACAGTCAATAGAACCGACGTCCCGACCGGAACGAAGACGTATTTCACCGGTCTCAGCTCGACTGAAGACGGTCCGAACCGATGTGCTGGGTCTCTCATTACCCCCATACATGTCCTGACGTCGTCGTTCTGTATGGGGCGCGATATTCGTTGGGCATCTGTGGGTGCTCATTACCGCAACGGCACCGGCGCTGGAGAGAAGATCAAGATTGTCGCGATGCTGACCCACCCCAAATTCGCAGATCTCTCCAACGATTTTATGGTGTTGGAGCTCGAGAGACCCAGCTCATTTGAGCCGGTGGTGCTTGCTGCAGCAGATGGCTCAGACATCACGGTCGGAGAGTGGGGAGACGTCATCGGGTGGAAATTCATTGCGGGGAATGATAAGGCTCCTTCTGGTCGTGCGAACGAGCTGCAGAGTGCCAAGGTGAGGATCATGAGCAGCGAGGAATGCTCAACGATGATGGATATCGACGATACCATGGTCTGTAGTGGCGGCCTCGCTAATGAAGACCCATGCCAGGGAACCATCGGGAGCCCACTTATCGTGGAGCGTGCAGGACAATCTGGTCAGGACGTGGTTGTTGGAGTGGTGAGCTGGGGGAGAGACTGCAACTTGGCAAACACCCCTAGCGTTCTTGCGCGCGTTTCAAGTGGCCGCTCTTGGATCGACAGTGTAACTGGTAGCGCTTGTTTTGCTTAGAAGAGAAAGTGTAAACCAGATTCTGCAGTCGATTCCCCATTTAATTCGACGCAGCTGGAGTAATGAGTGCAGAAGTTTTCGCCATCCACGGTGAGTCGAAGGCCAGTTGTGTAGGATTTGCGTCGATCTCGGAAACCGCTCCACCGACCTGTGTTCTTGAAATTTGTTGAAAGCCGAGTCACCTACTTACTGGTGGTCCTAGGGGCTTCGGCCATGGGGTCAAAAGGCATACGAGTGCGATGATGGTGGCTTGAAAGCGAGAGTTACCATCTGGCTTCGATTTACGATTGTGGGGAGACAGTGGCGGAGGGCAACAGCAGTCACTTAAATGTTTAGAAATCGGTCCTGCACCAGACTGCATAAGACGTTCATATAGTGGTTGAATCACACATCTGCGGTGGTGGCCAGACCGCAGAACTAAAATCTTCGGACACATCGAGACAAAGTGTCTCCTCCGGCGTAGAAGAAATGCTAGAAACTATGCGTTTTCTCCCGGTCGTCAGCGTCTTGGACGGAGTCTTAATTGCTTTGATCGTTATCACCGCCCTCGTGTCGTTAAACAAAAGGCAACACAAACCAGAGGAATAATCCGCTTCATTAGATCACGCAAGTCTTGAATTCCGCGATCGAGGGGCAGATATCCGCAAGTCTAACTGACCAGCCGACTAAAACACACTGACGATCCGCCAGTCCACATCCTCGGGCTGCGTGACCATCGACTCAAATCGCCAGACCGCCGCCGATTTTTTCTCCAGCACCTGGTCTGCAGCTTCCGCCGTCACGACCTCCAAATGCTCCACCGTTTCCAACAGCACATCCAGCCGCAGTCGTTCAATCATCATCGCGTGGTCTTCCGGGCTGATGTCCGGCATGGGGGTAACCACCTGCTCCTTCTCACTGTCTTTCACTGCACTAGCGCCCCCTGCTCCCCCTCTTCCCGTTGCTTCCTCCAGCTTCTCCAACTCCGCGACCTGAGCTCGGTTGTAAGCTTCGAGTGCCTCCTCCTGCTTCAGTTCCGCCAGCGACATCCTGTCCCAGTTGACGTCGTACAGATAGACCCCGTTGATGTCCAGCTGCTTGAGTGTGAACCGGTTGCCAGTCTTGCTCGTCTGCTTCATGGCGAACAAAAAGGCGTCGTAGCAGCCGTCCGAAAGTCCGGACCTCATCTTCTCGGCAGCGGGGGACTCGGAGATGGCTCCCGTGGCGAAGTTGACGAACTCTCTCGAGTACATGGTGTTGACGGCCAAGTCACAGGCGAACCGGGCGCCGTTCAAGAAGTCGACGGCGTCGATCTCCGTGTTGGTGGGCAGCTGCAGCTTGGTGAAGAGCAGGTAGTTGTGCAGCATCCAGTTGGACGGAGGGAAGATGCTGTGCTCGCGATAACGGTCCATTTGTGTGGTGACGCGCTCCATGGCACGATTGGCGAATTGCAAGAGTCCTTCAGGACCATCGAGGACTGACGGGTTGGTGTTGGAGGACGACGAAAAGTGCTGTCCAGTGATACAGTCGGTTTAGGAGGACATTTGACGGCGGGTGGTGGACGTTTTTGACGTGAAATAATTTGGGAGATGGTGGTGGACGTACGTGCAATGACGAGGAAGCAGATGGCGCGAGGTGGGGGACCCTACGGAGGTGGACAGGAGCCCCGAGACGACGGGCGAGCACCTGCATCTTGACGAGGGAAGGACTCGGGCGATTGTGGGGCTACACGTAAATGACAGAATACGGGTGGCTAGTTTTTATTTTAAAATACAGCCGTTACAGTAGTGCTACTGCTGGAGGCAGCCAGCGTAAAACTAGTTTGAGATGGACGTTTGGATGCATTGGAGGACGCGTTTTGACGAAGCGTCTGTCGCACTGAATTTGAGGTAGTTATTGAAACTTTCAGCGGCTGTTGGGTGTTTCTTACTTGATGTGCTGCTGGTCGAGGATATCGATGTTCAGGATGACAATGCGTCAGTCGACGTCGTCGGCTTTGGGCACGAGCGACTCGAACCAGAGCGTGGTCTTGTTGTCCCTCTTCACGGTGATCTGACGTCTCGGCAGTCACCGCTTCGACCGTCTGTGTCGTGTGGAACTCCGTGGCGAGGCGGATTTGTTCGACCACGTCCGCATTTCCCTCCTCCTTGAAAATTGCTGGGTCTTCCAGAACCTCTGCGATGCCATTGCTCATTGTGTAAAATTCCGAGAACACTTCCTTGATACTCGGTCGCTTCATAGGGGAACCTTCAGGTCGCCTCTTGTGAACATTTGTTATAACCCTCCGGATGGTAGCTCACCCCGCTCAAATGAGCACCAGTCAAGTCGAACTTCGTAAGCGCCACACGAGACAACCCGTCTCCGATCGCATTCACATGGCGCAGAAACTGCTTCTCAGGCGAGAGTATGCCTTCCAAGTCTCTAACCACGTCCGGCTTGGCAACTTTCTTGGAGGGCATTCCCCAAGACGTAGGGGATCACCTTCTGCGAGTACATTCCCTTGAGTACCTTCACGCACGCGAACTTCGCGCCATCCAGGAACTCCATGGCGTCAATGTCTGTGTATCATACGTCGGAAGCTGGAGATCCGAGAAAATTAACCAGTGTGTCGTAGCCCAGTAACGGGGAGGAAACGCGCCGTTCTCGCGGTATCGTTTTGAACTCGCTCTGCTGGCTGAAGACTCGATTCAAAAACTCCGAAGAGCTCTCAACGCCGACTCGAGGCTTCGACTGCGACGAGAAGCACTGCAACGGAACAAGTCCAAAAAACTACAAAACCCTATCCTATCACTTTGACACCGCGAGCCAACCCACACACAACACAGTCTTGCGTAGCGCTGCTATAATTTACCTCAGAGGACCTGTCCATGTTTCTAATTAAACCTACATGTAATCTACAAATCTAGCACATCAAGCGATCATGCTGCGCTGTGTCCGTCACCACGGCTCCCGTCTCCCCCTTCACGGACCTCGCCGCTTCTCGTCGTCGTCGACTCCAGAGCCCCCATCCCCCACTTTCTACGATGAGTTATCGCACTATGTCAGGCGCGTCGTGGATCGCTCGCACGAATTAACGCGTTATCGCGACCACAGCGTCTTCCCTCCCAGCAACTGGACGCTCCACAACTATTTCCTCTACGCGCAGCTGCAGTTGCCGTCCAAGACGGAGATCGACGCCGTTGATTTTCTCAACGGCGCCAGATTCGCCTGTGATCGCGTCATCAGGTCCATGCACTCGCCAGAGCTCGTCGACTTTGCGGCGGGCAACCGACTGAAACCGTCAATAGCGTACGAGATCGAAAAAATGTTCGAGCCCACGTGCTACGAGAGGCAGTTCTTGCCCCGTGTGAGGAGATTGGGGGTGGGGGTCAGCGACTTGACGCTCACGGATCTCGACTTTACAGGTGTTTACCTGGGAGGAGTTAACTGTCAGAGGACCACGAAAGGCAACTTGAAGGCCGAGGAGACACTTCGTACTGTCGTCAAGGAGACGATGGCGGAGAAGCACACGATGAAGCAGCGGCCGAATGTGATGGAGGTGGCGTCCGATCTGAGTGCCATCAAAGAGAAACTGGACAAGTCCAAGGCGAACGAGGCGGAGGATGACAACGACGTGGTCGAGAGGTTGAGACTCGACGCGCTGTTCTACACGGTGCAGACGGTGGAAGCGGTCTCGGGCAAGACGTCGGAGAAGGTGGCAGTGAAGACGGAAGTGAAGACGACGCTTTCATTTGAATCGTTGGTGACGGAACCCGACGATATCGACTGGCGCATTGTCAGGATGAACAAGATCGGACGCGTCTTGAGTCGCACGAATGGCAACTAAAGCTTTTCAGCGGTAGCAGTGATTTGGGACTTGATTTTTGAAAAGCGATGGCATGCTGAGCAACTTGGTAATGAACTGTAGGTTGCTCTGAAAACGGATTGTCGACATTCCAAGAAATCTTTTAAATCGTCGTTCTTCTGCGCCGAATGAGGGTTAAGAACCTGGGGACAACACGCAAGACACCAGCAATGGCATCTCGCAGCGCAATGACGTTTGCACCACGTGAAACCTTTACTCATGCTCTTCCATAAACTCCACACCACAAGTTCTCTCCTGCCATTATCTCCAACAGGAAGGAAGAACTGGGTGGGAAGAAAATTTTGCGGAACTTATTCAATAAACCGCGACTTGCCAGACCCTGGGCCACCCAAAGTGAGAAACATGTCCAATGGCTATCGTTCTACCCAGCGATATGATAATGAACCGCTCTTAGTAGCTTGTCAAGACGAAGTGGATTCTGTAAATCCCATTGTGGACCAATCGAGTTTATCAGCATCTGAATGTGTACCAGCACGTGAATATTTTTTTCTTTCAAGGTCAAGATTGGGTCTAAAGTAGTAGTTGCTCTCCGTGTCATTGTTATAGCAAATATTCTTCAGACGAAGAAATAGCAGAATTGCTTTCACGTTTGATGTCACGCCTGCAAATGCATCAAATAACGAAAGATTAAGGAATGCGGGTGTGCTGGGAGGCTGTATCAACTACAGGATTCCACGATCTGGGATCAATTGCCACCCTCCAAGCACCATACACAGGATCAGCTCAATCTGTGCTACGGAGCAGGACGGATGTCCGCAAGATACCGAATGTGTCGAGGAAAGATTACGATCACCCACATTTCTCGGGGATGCTGACGAGCCCAGCAGGTTATCTCGAACACTGGCTCGGTCACGTGAGTCTCAATCGAAAACGTCACAAGAGTTACTAGGTACGTCCAAGGGAAAAATGCTGGTCATCGACGAAGCGTACAACTTGAACGACAATATGTACGGCAAGCAAGTGCTAAACGTGCTGGTCGAAAAGGTTCTAGGCACGATGATTTGGCAGTGCTGCTAATTGGATACATGCTGCGAACGCATAATCCAGGATTGATGCGCCGTTTTCCAAGGACAATACTATCAGCTCAATATTGGGCAAATCAAGAAAAAGGTGACCGACAAACTTGGCAAAGCGAAGGGCGGGTTACTGCTCCCTGACGAAGCGTACGAACTAGTCAAGGGTATGTAGTCTATGACGACGCTACCGGTAGTAGCTGCAAGGACGGATCCGTCGTGCGCTGGTATGGTCATTATCATTGCTGAATACCGGAAGGATATGGACCAGATGCTTGACCGCAATGTTGGTCTCAAGAGCAGATTCACGCGATCGGTTGAGCGAGAAGGCAGAGGTTAAAAATTCAAGGTTGAAGTCCGTGTTGTCGCTGCAACAAACGTTTGCAGAGCTGATGAAGCTGTGATGCAGTACGCGTGTGGAAGGAACTGCTGCAATGTCGTGCCCAAGGTGTAGTAGACGAACCATTACAGAATGTGACGCAGAGAAGGCAAGTGAAAACGATTTTGGCCGAGGAGGGTGGTGTCTCAGGAAAGGGAGTAGCGGCCGATAAAGATCCAATGCATTGCTAAACGGCTTGTATCGGATGGATCAATATTCGTGATCAACTCTTGCGCTTGAACATGGCGATGGCATGAGATCAACCACTTTGTGTTCCGTGGTTCCTCTGACACTGGCAAAACTACAGTGAGTGCATTGGGAATCACATAGTTCGCCCAGACTGCAGGCTTAGACCTAACTGGAGAGTATCTAGGCCAGACCAAGGCGAAAGTTTGTCGAAGTCAAGGGTGGGTTGCTGCTCATTGATGAAGCGTACGAACTCCGCAAAGGTGAGGAGGCCATGACGACGCTCGTGGTTGCGATGAAGAACCCCTCCTACGCTGGTGTGGTGATCGTGATTGCTGGCTGCTCGAAGGGCATGGATCTCATGCTCAATTGCAATGCTGGCCTCAAAAGCCGATTCACCCAGTTCATCGCTTTCCCCGACTGGGAATCAGACGCTGGTGTGGAATTCTTACGTGCGGTCGTGGAACCGAATCGGAGCTGAAAAAGTTGGATACTTTGGTAATGGGCGTGATGGTGGAACGAGCTATTGCCGTACCATCAGTGCAAAAGACGCAGCTAGTCACTTTCCTTGTTGTCGTTGCCCAGCGTCGCGAGTCGCGAACCCAAGAATAACTGAGCGAGTTAACACAAGAGCAATAGCCTGAAGAAATGCTACACGAGGAAGTATCGGAAGCTCTTTCTGCTGCCGAGGAAGTAGACGCTGAAGAGGACTCCAAAACAGATAAATACGAAACGAACAAAGAGCAGCGAGACCCTGTCCGATGGAGACTGGGAGGGAGTTGGAGGTGCACACGTTGCACACCGTGCCCGTGATCAAGCGAAGCTGGAAGTAAGCCTTAGAGCTGATTCGTGGAAGATGACGCTGCAGTGGATGCAGTCACTTTGTGTCGGATGCACAGCTGAACAGTCAATTTACGTGTTGAGGAGCAGGAAGGACGTTGAAGTTGTCGTCCTCCAACATGACCCGGTCCATTGTAGGAATGAATGATTTCCTGAACTACCAATCCATTTTTGTGTGTTGCAGAACGATTATGAGAAACATAAAGAAAAAAAGAGTCATTTCCGGCCTATCGACTACGCTTGACCTTGACGGTGGTGAAGTCTCCTCGAAGTCATTTTCTTTCTGCGCACCCAGTTGGATAGGAAAACGAGAACGATGTCCACGATCAACTATGACCACCCAACGTTCTCTGTGTGTGCCCCCGCACCATTGTTATCGACGTCTGGTGCAGAATGGGATTTCCAAAACCACATACATTCGAACGAGGTGGCGTCAAAGATCAGACTTCACTCCTCAGCATGGAAACGTGGAAACGAAGACAATCAAGCTCACCCGCTATTTCTCTGCCTGGGTGGACCAGGCACAGGAAAATCCCGACTGCTGAGCGAGTTTCCGATGCTGCTTCGGAATAGCATATTCGGTGACGGCGAGAACGCGATGATGATGAAATTGTTGGAGACAGCAGTCACATTCAATGTCCACTTGGCTGTCATTATGAAGTATTTCAAAATCCCAGCCTGTCGATCGGAACACGAATGCTGTTCCAATTGCAGAATTCGCTGGATTGGAAGGAGTTTTACAGAAATCCAGCACATCGTGTTGTGCCAACTGATGTTCTATCCAAGCTGTCCCAGATCACAGGTAAAACCCCGAGCAAGATGTGCGTAATTCTGTGAGTTGATGGCCTGCAAAATCTCGAGTGCAGAGCAGATCGTAAACTGTCACAATTTTTCGGCGCATTAGACTGTCTTTCGAAACTTGCAAACATATCCGAGTCCTGGGTGATTGTGATTGCCTCGACCTCAATTTGCAAGCCAGTGAATGACTTTCTTGCTGCCAAATCACAACTATGCGTTCAGATGCAGACATCACAGCTCTCTCGTCCTATGATACACGGAAGGGTTGTCTTCGAGGAATTTGGAAATACTGATGGGGTACAAGCCTTGATTGAGTACATGGATGGGTTTGGGCGAGCTCTCGAAATGCTTTATAGAGCCATGAAGGAAGTGACTACATTTGATTTCGCATCGGTACTTCAGCATGCGTCGACAAATATAAGACAAGTCTATCCACCATTCGATTGGAATATGATGCAAGAGGCGTTCCTGGCAGTTGTTGCTCGACGAGTTGTTAGTCAGGAATCAACTTTTGGAAGAGCAAGTCTCGACGATGTGCTCTTGGCAGGCCTGATTCGAGAGTACGGAGGTGTGCTTGAGTGTCCCTACGTTTTGTATACAATGCTTGATTCGAAAGAATATCCGTGGCCAGAGATCGATTCGAATGGCCTCTCTCAACAGCACGGCGCTTTGACGCCGTTTCAAGAATGGGAACGATTAAACTGCAGAATTTGTGCCTTGAAATCTCTGGTGTATGCCAGTGATATCTCCGTAAACTGGGAGGATTTGCATCGAGGAACTTGCTTTGGCAGTGGTTGCGACCGACTTGTGAAGGAAGAACGACGAAGGGTGTTAGTACGGCCAACCATATTGGAAACAAAGAGTGCTGGGTGTACACGTGCGACGTGCTCATGCTGTCGCCCGGTTGTCGTGTACCAACCTGCAGATGAAATACTTCCTAGCATTTCGTTCTTGTGCTTGAAAGATGCCGAAAGGGGCGTTTTCCACGAGATTGTTCGGTTCTGCAATCAGGACACACTATCACTTGAAGAGATTAAAGCGGAACAGAAACAATATGCAGGCGCAGACGATCTGTTTGTGATGTACTTCACCGGAAACGTATCGTCTGGTGTTGCTGGCTCGCTCCCTCATAACTGCGCACTTATTGACCGCAGCTGTTGGCAAGAATTCTACAGGCTGTTCGCAGCTCAAGCGTTCTTCCTGGCGAGCAGTATGTCGTAGTACGTTTTTCCAAGTCGAACCAGCACCGCAGTATTGCGTTTCCTCTCTTCGTGCGCATAGTCGTCTTTGAAACTTATCGCATCATTCATTCGAGACTCCAGAGCCGCACTACTGCTTTACACTTTCTTGTCACTCGCCATCGACACATTCTCGTCAGCAGCGACTTGATCGGCATACACCGTGTGCGACAGTTGCTTGGCGGCATTGTTCGCTCCCACCGTGTCCACGATACGCCACTCGAGCTCCTCCGGGCTGCCGACTTTGCTCCCAAACGTCCACGTGCGGGTGTTATCCTGCAGCGCGAGACACTCCTCCTGTCCAATGAGCGTCATCTTGGTCGTCTCGATGCTTCTCGTCTTCACGTGAATCTGCATGTACTCAATCGTCGCCTCTGCCGACCAGAGGTACGGGAGCCGGGCGAGCCCCGCCGTCTGCGCTTCGTACTCGGTCTGCGTCAGCTGCGCATACTTGACGTCCGCCACCACTGCACTCTCAACGTCAATATCCTGCAGCTCGAGCGTCATATTGCGCTCTTTTAAAGTGTCTCCCGCCGCGTCTCGCAACTTGTCAAAGAACCTCGGCGTGCAGTAGCCGCTCAATTCGTCGGCCACCGCCGACTCGCCCGTCAAACCCGCAGCAAAGTGCGCAAACTCGTTCGAGTTGGCCGCCTTGAGTTGCAACGTGGCCGCCATCCTGGCCCCTGTTAGGAAACTCTGCAGCTCGAGCTGCGTCTGCTTGGGCATGTGCAACTGCACCATCATCCACCAGAGAGACGCCGGGTTCAAACCAGCAGAAAAGAGCTGCAGCTCTGTCTCGTACGTGGCCAGTCGCTCGGCATTGTCCATCACCCGCTTGCACGCCGTGGCGAGCGTCCCCGCCGCGCTCCTCAATGGAGTCGACGAGTACCAGCGACTGCAAAGCGCGGTCTGCTTATCACCACGTTAACCCCTCCCCAATACGAAAACGGTAATAGAATAAAGTGGGGACTCGCACCTTGGACTTTGCGCACATGGAGCGCGACGCCAGAGCCATGATGACCTTCTTAGGTTGCGAAAGGCACCTGATCGTATTTTACGGCGTAAAGTTTACGCCGCGTAAATTACGGACGGTCTGTTTTTTCCATGTTTACAAAAAGGAGAATTGAATAATAGCTTCCTGGTAAAGTTCGGTCCCCGATCGGTGGATCAACCATCGCTGCAATGTAACTTTAGTACTGTAGCCGTCTCGAAGCTTTCCTGGCTCACCTCGTAGATCTTGATTCCGTTCAGGTTTGGTAGACCGAGGTCTTTCACGCCGAACTTGTCAATAAGGGCTGCTTGCAACTTTCGGTTTAGCACCACGAACACATAAACTCCACTGGCTGGTGCGGATAGCGCAAAACTACACGTTAGAAAACTAATAGGTTATTTATTGTACGTTTCAGGCATTTTGGACAGGACGAGCTCAAGGTCACGCCCGGATCCAAGCATATTGTGGTGCAGAGAGGAACCAAATTCGACACGCTTGACGTGCTGACTGCGGATGGAGGGGAAGTTCCGGACGAGCAGATCCTGGCCAATGTAGAGGCGATCTTGGCGGAACCTTTGTTTCGTTTTTCAGTGAGGTACATTGATGTCACTTAGTTATACTAACGACTTCCTATGTCCGTCCTAGTCACCGTCCGTGCGCCGATAACTTCTCCCAGTCCAAGCTATCACTTCCCCGTATCGTGCCGGCGGCCTTACAGGCTGGCGGCTACAGCGTCCGCTTGCGCTGCGTCTTCCGTTGTCGCAATCCAAGGTGCCATGTCTGTCCCCATGTACTTGGTTACTTCTCTCCACTGGTGGGTAGCAATGATGTCTCCGTCTATCCTCACTTGTCGACTGGTTCTGCAGTCCATCGCCAGATTGGCTAGGTGGTTCGCCATCATGTTAGTGTCCCTCTGCTGATGGTGCCATCCTTGTATCTTCATCCGGTGGGCTAGTCTTCGGCACCTCCAGTACACCGGTTTAAGGTGGGATGCCTTTGGTGGTTTACATCGCCGGTGGTGCTCCATCACTTGGGCATCGTCACCAATGATGTGGAGGGGTTCGCGTCCTTTCCGCGCACATTCCAGCAGTCCTGCGAGCAACCCGAGATTGCCCGCAGTTGAGGTTGTAATGTGTGTGGATGCATCAGACATATGCGCCAGCCAACACACCTCCGTATCGGCGCCTATGTCCAGTGTTCGTAGTAGGATGGCCCCGCATCCCGCCTGACCTGCCTTGCCACGGATCCTGCCGCAGAAGTATAGTAGATAGCAACCGCTGTGTGGGGTAGGCAGTGGAGTGACGATGGCTAACCGGCCGACGTGTAGCGCTCGCTTTACAATAGTTGCCGCCAACTCCCCTATTCCGTTCGGGAAGGACTCTTGCAAATGTAAGTGCACCGTGCTGTATCCTTGACGAAGTTTCTTGTGCAAGACGTGCGTGTGGTAACCCTCAGTGACGTTCTTCAGGACGTCAAAATGGTTCACCCTCCACCTCCAGACCGATTGGATGTAAATGGCTGCCCCGATTCTCCAGCAGCTCTCCATGACCTGGGAAATCGCCTCCGTTTAGTGGAGGTGAGGATCCGATGAGGCTGTCCAAACTTTGTCCGCGACGTCCCATATTCCAGGCGGTAGCTCGGGCAATTGAAGGCTAAAGAACGCTTGCTCTAAGCCGGTGTCCCGAAGCCCCAGTCTTCGCCAGGCTTGCAAGAAGTGACGCCGAGGAGACTCAGCCGCCGCACATTTCCAAAATACGTGATGAACTGTAACATCTTGTCGATGGGTACATCGCTCGTGCGGGCAGCCCAGCTTGTTGTTCTTGGCATCGTACATGGAGAAAGCGTGGAGTTTCAGTCGAATCAAGACCTGTTCTCCCCAGGGGCTCATGCCGATCACTCGCCGAACGCGTTTCCATTCCAGCTGTCTGCTGCTGCTCCACTGTGCGCTTTCCATTTTCCTGTTCGCCCCGTCAAGCTGGCGGCTCCTCTGCGTGCTGATGCCGAAGCTGCCCTTCGTTTATGCTCCCCCCGTCGTCTGAACCAGCGGCGATGCCCCACCCAGAGGCATACTAACCTTCTCAGTGCGGGATGGGGGTGTACCGAATTGACAGCCACGTCTGGCGCCATGTACTTTGTCAACGTGTGGGCAAGCTCCCCATGATGTGTCACCGTCTTCACCGTCAGCGGCCTTGGCGGAACCTTTGGCCAAGAGCACGCCGGATACCCCCGGAATGGGGCTGATGACCACTATGAACCGCGACGCGTGGGCTAACGCGCGCCAGAAGCTTGAGTGTATCATATATTTAGTTAGAGCCAGTATGGGTACATATCAGTTTAGGAGAGTATTGAATACGAGGGGCTCCAGCCAGTGGCTGAAGGAGCTTTGGTCGGGGAGAGACCAACACTTCTGGATCTCCTCGCCAGCCCCCAGCAACCTCTTCACCTCCTCTTCCGTCGAAGGGCCTAGTTTGATTCACTGGTAGCACTTGTTAGTCGGGACTCAACAAACATGGCCCCTGCGACGCGCCGAAACGAACAAGACAAGCCAACCGCAGAGGGAGAGCGCCAAACTGAGCTGGAAGCTCAGCTCGCACAGCTGCGTGCGGAGATCTCCGCTCTCCAAGCCAACAACAAAGCGCAACGTCGATCAGCGACGGAATCCAAGCCTCGCGTCCCAAGCGGCCTACCCAAGTTCAAGGGGAAGCGCGACGAAGACGTTCGTCAGTGGCTCTTCCAAGTCGAGACACTGTGTCGCATTAACGGCCACGACGCGAGGGACGATAATGACACGCTGCCCGCCATCGCCGGTACCGCGATGGAAGAACCCGCGTCGGGATGGTACCTGTTCTAGGCCTCAAGAACGCTCGCGGAGGAGCAGACGTGGGGTCAGTTTACCCACGACGCCCTCGCGCACTTCGAAGCCTCCAACTACCAAGCCATACTGCGTCAGAAGCTGCGCCAACTCCGCCAGGTCAGTGACATCGAGGAGTACAACGGGAAGTACTCGTCACTGATCTTCCGCGTCGAAAACATGAGCGAAGTCGACCAAGTCAGTTACTACTGTGACGGTCTCAAGCGCGCCACTCAAGCCTACGTCAAGCTTCAGAACCCAACGACTCTGAGCAAAGCGATGGATCAAGCCACCAAGTACGAGATGTCCCACATCGGTGGAGAACGCAGACCAAGTCGTGAGAAGCCGGAGCGTGAGCAACGTTTCCGTGAGCACTCGCGATCAAACCAAGGCAGCAACAAGAAGCCTTTCAATCGCCGTTCATACAAACCTGGACACTACGCGCCCGCTGAGCAATCCAAGGAAGGTCCTGTGTGCTTCTACTGCAAGAAGCCTGGTCATTTCAAACGTGACTGCAACAAGCTAAAAGCCGACCAGGGAAACGACAAGCCACGCCAGTAGAAGAGAGACCTGACGTGGCGATTGCTAACGAGGAAGATTTAACAATAAACGAGGCTACGTTGAATCTGTTTTGCGAAGACCCTCTCGTCTACAATCGCGCACCATTTTTTTCAGTCAATGGAACCATGGTGCAACGCGAGAACAAGTTTGGCGCCAAGTTCCTGTTGGACTGTGGAGCAACAACTGTTTACGTGTCACGTAATTTCGTCCGAAGGAATGATCTGAAGACGCACGTGTATGCAGATAGAACAATCAAGGAGAAACTTGGTGACAATAAGATTGACGAATCTGTCTTAGAGTTGGTGAAAGTAGAAGTCTAACTTCATGACGCCCCGAACTACCAGTGTGTCACTGTCGTGTTCGACATTCCGGAGGAATTTGATTGTGTTCTCGGGATGCCGTTCTTCGTGGATGTACAACCGGATATCGACTGGAAGCGTCGATACTTCAAGAAGGACATCCCAGGTGGACCCTCAACGATAGACACTTCGACTCCCTGCGGGAAGAGTAGTCAGGCTAATGGTTCAGGGCTTCACGAAGCTGTGGACAGCGAAAGCTCTTCCGCGATAAGCCGTGATTCCTGTCGAGCCGCCGTGCCAGAAACGCAGACGGAGTGTGAAGCCGAAGTCGATGAAAGACCAGCTGAGGACGTCGAGAATCTCTCTCGGAGAGAGAAGAAGAATGCGGAAGCAGAAGAAATGTTTACTCTTGGAGTGGTTGACTCAGAAGGAGTTGAGACCAAGTACATCACGAGGAAGAAGCTGCGAAAGTTTCTACGGTTACCTGCGAAAGAAGCGCCCGAGCATGACTACATGATTGTGCTGTCAAACGACACTATCAAGCAGATCGAGCGTGATCTAAAACGCAACGATGAACCCGACAACGTTGGGTCAGAGAAGGCCAAACGATTTCTGCAAACCGATTGGAAATCATTCAAGAACAATCCCGCGTATCCTATCATTGTTCAGTACAAGGATAACGTTTTCAAACCGGAACTACCTGATGGGTTACAGATGGAGCGCGACATCGAACATCGAATTGACGTGAAGGACTGCAATATCGCCATCAGTGAGGTTGGCGCCACAAAGCCACAAAAATTCTGCTAAGATCAACAATTGAGGCCAATCATTCAGATCGTCAAGAGGATATCGAGGCTCAAGACAAGAAATAGCACGGCAAGGTATGGATACCCGGAGGATGGCTGTCCATACCAATTTCTACTTGACAAGGTGTTTCCTGACTCAGCAATCCTGAGTGATTCGAGGTCTGCTCACCGATGCGAATTGCCCACGTACGAGTCATCACTCGTGAAAGTAGGTACTAGGCTGTAGTTGCTTGTTCATTCAGGAATGCATCCGTCGCCACAAAGTTGTTGTATAGAATCTCAATAGATTGTCGAACACGAAAATGACTTTGGTGAAAGCAGTGATATACCTGTTGGCCCAGATTTGTGGACATCAGTCGACGTGGGGCGGGTTGCCGGTTCCTCCGTGGGCAAAATCGTACCTGACCGTGATGCCGTAAGACGCATCTAGACAAGGAGAGCCGTCCAAACATCCAACATAACTGTAGTTTCATTCAATTGTTCAGCTACTAGAGCAATGGCGATCGAAGCAGACGTTGGATAAGTACTTCAAGTAAGAAAATAAAATACCCCGAGCCAAACAGCATTTCACTGATCGAAAGTGGCGAAATTCAACGGAGAAATCAATACAATCTGCTCATGAGAACACATCTCCGCGTTTTTCCAAACCTTTTGCTCAAACTATAGGACTACTAGTCATATGCATCGGTACATCAGCACGACATCAATAAATCGTCAGCGTTTCTCCGAAATCTGCCTTCCAGCCGCAGACACAATGAGTAGTTTCAACGTTTGCAATTTGTCAGGCTTCAGCCAACAACCACAACGCAATTCACCGTGAAGGCCACACCAACACCAACATCAACACCAACACCCGGGCCTTTGTCAAGTATCCGATCTCAGCACCATGAAGTTCTCCACGCTTGCTACCACTGCGGCAGTGATTACTGTTGCCAGCGTTGTCGCCGCCGATCAACAACCTTCTCTGCGCGCACTGGCGGCACCGGCTGAGGCAACTCCAACGGTGGCCAAGGATGCGTCGGCTCCTGCTGGCAAGAACAAGGAGCAGTTCGGTTGGGGAGGTCCGTGGGGTGGCACTATACGCCGATCGAGCCTTCAGTACCGTACACTCTGGCAACGTTTATAGGATCGCGCTGTATGCGCCTCCACCCCGCTTGACTCTGGCCGATCCGTCGAAACTCACAACCAATAACTCTTCTTCGGTCCGGACGGTCGGGATCGGGGCTTGGATATGGCGACGAGGTTCCTTTCTCGGCGCGATCGCGATCAGGGCTTCGTCTACCTCCGACCTGGGGGTGATGCTAGCTGCGATTGCTCCTAGGATCTCATCCTCTCCTTTGTGCATTTCACGATCTCCAACGTCCAAGGCGACATAAGAGCGGCCCACTGACCCAATCTCCCTTGGAGACCGGTCGACTTAAAGAGCCACGCCAAAGTGGAGTGCCTAGACAGGATCCGGATCGGCCGTCTCACTAGCACGTTGTAATTCAAATCTAGGATCCGCAACAGGGCCAGCACTTCCTTCTCTACCACATTGTAGTTGAGCTCGTTCGACTTCAGCGTCCGACTGGCAAACGTGACTGGGTGGTAGACTTGGTCATGATCTTGTACCAGAGCAGCTGAAATGGCCCAGTCGTTTGCATATACGATCACTACGGGTTGTCGATCCGGATCGAAGTGACGCAGGATCGGCGTCGTACCGACCTTTTCCTTCAGTTTCTCAAACGCCTTAAGCGCCCGCGTCCATTTCTCGTCGGCCTTATCCAGATCCGCCTTCGCCCGATCGGACTCCGTCTGACCTGACCCTTCTCGATCTGACGCCGTACGACCCAAGATCTGACGCAGATCCTGGCGCTTCTTCAGCTCGGCAAAGTCAACCTCTCACAACTCATACAAGATCGCGGCATATATCGCGTAGTCCTCTATAAAGCGGCTATAGTAGTTCAGGCTGCCCAAAAACGACTGCATCGATCGGAGTGACCCCGGAAATGGTAGATCGGTCAGTGCCTTGAGATCCTTCGGGTGAGCTTCAAGCCCGTCACTTGACACTTGATGTCCCAAATAGTCGACCTTACGCAAACCCCAGAAACTCTTCACGACGCTGATCGACAGGTTCCACTTGTCACATGCGTCCAATAGCGTATCTACCCGGTCACAGAGTTGATCCCAGGATTCGGCGGTCACCAAGATGTCGTCAATGTAGGATCTACGCCCCAGCACCGATGGGTGGTCCTGACCTTCAGGTTCCCCCGCCTCAAACAGATCGGCGATCCCCTCACTGTCAGCCGATCGCGAGATCTTCATGAACCCGTACAGTGCGTTGTCGATCAGCCGCTGATAGATTTGCGGTGCGTTCTTGAGGCCGAACGGCATTCGATTCCACTCGGACAAGCCGAAAGGAGTGATAAAAGCCGAGATCGCTCGGGCCCGATCCGTCATAGTCACGACCCAGAACCCACTGGCCATATCTAAGGAGCAGTACCAGAGGACCTTATCCAGGTTTTCTAGCAGATCGTTTATCAGAGGCATGGGGTATATCATCAGCCGAGCGAGGCCATTCACCAAGCGATAATCAATGCACAACCGAATATCCACACCATTCTTCTTGGTGATGACCACGATCGGCGATGCCCACGGCGAGGTCGAGTGTCGAATAATCTTGGCTGACAACAACCCCTTTATCAGGTCCGACACCTTCTCTCGGAATTGTGGTGCGATCTTACGCACTCGTTGCGCGATCGGTCTAGCGCCCCCCACGTCAATGTCGCACACGACACCTCGCGCCGCAGGCGGCAGAGCATTACCTTTACCGATCAAGAGGTGTCGTTTTCGCCAGATCATCTGCCGCAGTCGATTGACCTCTTCCTTGCTGTTCTGAGCCAAATCATCAACCTGGATGTCCTCTATCGTCACCTCCTCGGTCGTGTCGGCAATTTCCGGAAGTACCGCCAGCTCGCCTTGCACGTCTTCTGCAAACAAGTCGCCCCCTTCATGGAAGTAGGCTGAGTCCTCTCCCGCCGGATCTTCCGCATCACGTTGCGCCAGTCTGGGCTGTTCTGATCGGTCGATCTGATCTCCCAGTTCCGACCGCCCATCTTGACAGTTCGTCAGGTTCGGCTTCACGGGGATACTTTCGTCCCGATCTGTGTCCGATCCGCATCGAAGCTTACCGGCAGACGGCTGGACTCCGTCTCCCGTTCTGGATTGATCCCTATCTGCATGATCGCCGACGATCGCGCGCCTAGACAGTCTGGACCGTCCAGATCGTGGGAAGTTAGACCCAATCCGTCCTCCTTGGCTGATTGGCGGATTGGCTTCTGGTTCCTTTCGACGACCGGTCTTCTTCGTAGTATCGCGCGCGGTGTAGGATATACCGGGTGATCGACCATAGGACCGCAATCGGGAATTTCCGGTTCCGGTATGTCCGCATCAGTCGTCGCCTCGAATGCCAGGTTCTGCCACTCCGAATAGCGGCGAGATCCCACCGAGATAAACCCAGGTCGGTCTCCGGCCAACCACATCCCGATCCGTTCATCGCCTTGGAGTATGAGTCGGTCGGGGCCGATGTTCGTAACCTGCAAATACTGTCTATTGCCCGGCCCCTTCGTAACTGTAGGCACCCATCGATCTCCACGAGTAATCCACAGCTTCTCCCGATCAGACGACGCATGCCTGCGTAGAGGCAGATCGATCGATCCTCCGACTTCGATCTGTAAGTGTTGACCCAAAGTCACAACTCTCACCTTATCGTTGTAGAGCTGACGTCTTCCACTGAGCGGGATCCGGACCTCGTCCGGCAAGAATACCGATCCGTCCGCTAGATCGAGGCGGATTCTAGCCGGAACCATGAAGTCCATGCCTAGGATCGCTTCCTGGCCGGCCAGATTCCCTACCCAGATATCGAAGCAATACACCAGCGCTCCAGCCAAGGTGATCTTGACTCGAGTCCTTCCTTTCGTCACCCCAATTCCAACACACTCTTGACTTTGACTCCTATCTACAGAGCACCCAACCTTACGAGCAAAGGCGGTGTCCACAATGGACACCTCGGCACCTGTATCTAGATGCAAGATCGCCTTTTCATTGTTGATCTTGCCTGTTATCTTGGCTTGGCGGAACCACTTCCCCGGCGCATGATGTTTTCAATATCCTCGGGACTCTCCTGGTAGGAGATCCGTGGATGTCATCGTGCCGGGCCGGCGGACTTCGCCAACCCGGGGTAGGTCGGGGTCTGGCGTTGTGACTAAGCTCTCACCACTTGCCGGTCTGAACCATTCTTCCTTCTCTTGTTGCTTCCAATAACCCCTGGGCTCTCCTGAGTGGAGATCCAAGGTTACTTCCGCATCCGATCGGTCGAATTCATCGGACTGACGAAGACTCGAGATCCGAGCAGTATACTTCCCACGTAGGTCACATGTATTACCGCGTAGATCTGGTCGACGGTTAACTCGATCTAACGGAGTCTTGTTCACAAATGCATAGATGCAGTACCTAGAACGCTCGGCTCGTACGGGATTCCAACCCGACGAGCGTCCTAGTTTAACATCTTCTCAGCGATCTCAGGTGACATGCCTGCGTGTTTCTTCGGGTTATACCACTGACGGATCTGGTTGTAGAATTCTTCCATCGGGCAGTTCCCCATGTCATGTAGCTCCCCGCATCCGCGACACACGAACAGGCAGTGATCGGCTGGGTGACCTCTCTTGCCGCACTTCTGACAGGTCAGTCTCTTCCAGCAGCCAAGGTCGGTATGCTTCCGAGATCTGCAATGGGTACAACGACCTCGATCCACACCGTCATGCCGGGTCGAGGATCGGCGGTCTCGGGGTGGCTGATCTGGAGCGACCGGACTCGATCTAGCTTGATCTTCTTCACCCCCTGTGGGGTATGGCTTCTCTTCAGCTGATGCCAAATAAATTCTGCGTAGGTCGCCTTCCGAGTCCGATCCTTCGGATCCCATGTCAGATCCCGAGCCTGGGCGCTGGGTTTGGACTACTTACACCGCTCGTTTAGCTGGAGCGACGGGGGCTGAGGTCGACGCTTTTTGCCGGTACTTCGATCCAAAGGCGGTTCGCTTCTGTCTACTCTCGGCCCGTTCTCTAGCCCGCAGCACTTCTTCTAGGGCATCCGTGTCAGCCAGCCGGAGGAGTGTCAGCTGGTCCGCTAGGTCCTGGTCTCCCAGGGTTTCGATGTAATGCTCCACATGTTCTCGACATGCTTTCGGATCGCCGTCCTTGATCTTGAGTCGTGCTCGCGGTCCGGCGACATTCAGACGGTAGAGATATTCCAGAGGTGACTCGTCCGATCGTTTGCGGGCATGGTAATATTGCCATGCTACCGACACTCCAAGTCCACAGTACTGAGTCTGAAATTCGCGAAGCAGATCGCTCCATTTGTTTCTCGTCGATCGGCTGAGCTGTCGGTACCAATTCTTGACGGGACCGGTAAGTAGGTCTGCAAAGGTCAGGCATTTTTCTTCATCCGGTGCCTGGTCCCGCAAGAACGCTGACTTGACTTTGCTGATCCAGGATCTAGCGCGATATTCGTCCAGATCCCGACCTGTGAACTCTTTCAGGTCCGAGATCGCGGAAATTCGAACGCGTTGGATCAGAGATGACCCGCCCGATCCGGCAGTAGCCGTAGCCATCATAGCCCGTCCTGAACTCGGTGTCTCCAAGTCATCCGGATCATACTCCCAGGGGCTCGGGTGATGGCATTGTGATCCGACTGATTCCATGTCGACATCCTGAGCCCCAGTGTACGTCGCCCGATCGGGTGCCTTCGGTGCGGCTACCACTTGCTGCTCTTTCAGAAAACGAGCCATGGCGACCTGGAAGTAGGTCTCCAGTTTGTCCGTTGCGTCGGCTGGCGCAGTCGTGG